>PNEQ01075627.1:0-54856 GCA_003012365.1 Medauroidea extradentata
GTGCTGATGTTACTCAGCCTCGACACCGACCACCGCTGCCGTCGTGTTGCCATCCTCGAGTCGCTGCACCTCGTCAGCTCCGCCGATGTTACATCAGCCTCGGCGCCGTCGTAATTCTGCCCCCAAGGCGCTGGAACCTCATATCTGTGCCGCCGCCAGTGTCTCCTCTCGGGCCGTCACTTCTAACGACGTCCATCGCCGCCCCAGTGGCAACGCCACCCCTAAGGGCGCTGCCCCTCTTCAGACTTCGAACTCCAGACTCAATGACTCGTCACGACTCCACAAGACCGCACAATACTAGACTCTTCCTGACTCTCTTCCAGACTCTGCAATACTAGACTCTTCACTACTAGACTGACTTCCTGACTGTCACTTCCCGACTCTCCACGACTGTCACTTCCTGACTAGACTGACTCATGTTGCGCAGTTCCGAGGCTTTTATACGGCCCCTTCAATGACGTCAATGGCTGATGACATACAGTGACCTAGAGTCTAAAAATAGACATTACCACGGTCGTAGTAGTTGAGTCACGTACTCGCACTGGCGTCATCGGGGAAAACCAGTGACGTCTCTCGGGAGTTGCGACATAGCTGCGGAAACCCATGACACCACTGGTTGACTCACAGGGCTGACCACCCAGCATGATGTAATGTGCCTGCTGCCCGGCCAACACGCAACAATATTGTATGTCATTGCATCAGGATTTGTACTGCAATGATTTCTTAAATCGCTACAATTTCTGTAATTGGATTTGTAGACATATGTGCACAGATGTCTCCTTTTTGGGTCATGTGCTCTTTTCCAACAAATCTAACTTCAAAAATACGGGAAATGTGAATAGGCATAACATGCATTATTGGGCAAATGAGAACTCGCGATGGATGAGAACTGTACTATTTCATCACCCGTGGTCCGTTAACTGTTGGTGCAGCATTACCGGCGATCACGTCATTGATCCATATTTTTTGAAGGTCACTTTACTGGGCAAGTTTATGCAAACTTCCTGCATAACGTACTGCCTCAATTACTGGAAGACGTGCCTTTGCATGTTCGCATGAACATGTGGATGAAACATGACGGTGCACTACCCCATTATACTCTGTGTTCGAGACAAGAGATGAATGAAATGTTTGGCGACAAGTGGCCAGGACGAGGCGGCCCTATAGCTTGGCCACCTCGTCCGTCAGATCTAACACCGCTAGAGTACTTTCTATGGGGTTTTTGTCACAGAACGCGTAATGGCGGTAGCACCTACCCCGCCTAATGACACGAAAGAAAGAATGCGCCGAGAATGTACCCAAATTACACCACAAATGTTGGCAGACGTTCGACGGTCTTTTCATCAGTGAATATTATCAAGTGCTTGCAAGTCAAGGGACATCAGTTCGAGCATCTTCTGTATGTAGATCCAAACCAAGGTTAGTGGATCCTTGGAGTACGTAACCAAATGATCTTGTGTTGTAGGTCGCTAAATTCGTCGTCAAATCGGTACTGATGCCATCGATAAAAAGATACATGGCTCCGTTTAACAAAGTGGAGTTAACCTTGGCATAGCTTCAGCGCCTCCATCGATAAAAAATAGGGTGGCCCAGTTTAACGTCCCTCTCGAACACTGAAACTTTTGTCTGAAATATTTGTGGATATGATCACTAACTTGAGTGCTATTGCTCTGAGACACTTTATGTGCCTCAGCCTGTATAATCGATAGCTATCAAACACGTCGAGATATGAGTGATCACTAGCCGTTACTGAATATAGTTCTACATTACCTCTAGTTGCTTACTGCTTGTGTGGTTGACAGCAAAATTAAGTAATATAGTTCCAACCGTACTGAAACAATAGCAACAGAAATCGACATAATTGTATTTTATACTAGTAATAAACGTTTTTTTATCAAACTGTATAGGTTCCAACTGACTGCACAATTTATCTTACACGCGCAAACATTAAGTGACGTGTCCAGAGAGGTTAGACATTTCCCGTCGTTAGCCGTTACGCGCGGAAACATACGAATTGGCTGAAAATAGAACTTTTGAGTGCTGACTTTATTCCGAACCGCCTATATTAGTAATGCGACTACTGACAACCTCTTACGCGTAAAGCCGCGATGCACATATTTAATCTGACGATACATAGGAGAACACGTGCACCTGACATGTCGCAGGAGGTATCTTAACGGCGCCATCTTTCATGCGGCGCGTCAGTAGTTGGAACAGCGCGGCGACTGCGGACATCTGCAGCAGACAGTGTTTTTCTTGGCTGCAGGGCGAGTGTTTCTCTTTCTAATCCTCTGGTCGGCGCGAGCCAACCACACAGCTGTGATATACGGCTACGGTCGAGACACAGCCTTCCAGCTAATTACACCTGGCCCGCTGCCACAGATCGCACTCACGCCCATCTCCTGATAATGGAGCACACGAAAAATGGATTTTCGCTCCCGCGGGGAGGCGGAAGTCGTCCGATCAACTTTCCGTTCTGTTCTCGATGCTATCTGCTATGTCGAGATGTGAAACGAGACATGGGTAGGAGGAAAGCATTCTGACCGACTGGGCCGCAGCAAAAAAAAAAAATCGTTATTTTTAACTTGTTCTCAAAACTGTTAAATTTAGAACGGTTACCTCTGATAACGTTTTCCTGGAATACTATTTTACACCCTATGGTTTTTGCATGACGACACAACAAAATCATAATTTTTACCGTTAAATGGTTTACCTATAGTAAAAAATCTTTCAAACTGATAATGAGGGACTAGGCTAGATATGGAGTGGTAAAACACTAGACTCTCGTTCCAAAGGACACGGGTTCAATTCCTTCCACATTTCGGTTTTCCATTGTTTTCCATAACCACTTAAGGATAATTCTAGGATGGTTATTCACACCAGGCCATGGCCGGTTCTTTCCTCGCTTTATGTTCGTAAAAGTCAATGGTCTCATCTTTAATGATATTGATGTCGACGGGACGTTAAGGCCTACTTATCTATGTAAAATGATAATCTGCCCAGAAAATTGATATCGTAAGGCACTTAGTGAGAATTACTTATAAGCGTTAATTATCTTTTCAATGTAAGTCCCAAAAAACCTTTTTGCTGTGCGAAAAGTATAATAGGCATGTACAAATTAATGTTACTATTTGCTCCAAAACAGTTATAAGATTCATTCAGTGGCAGAAAAACGAACGAAAAACGGATTTTTTTTTTTTTTTTTAAATTTTCAGTTTCTGATTTAATTATGAAAGGTCTGCTTTCTTCAGTATTTAATTGAATTCACATGAATTTTTTTTCTAACACTAAATAGATTAATGTTAGCGTCTGCTAATCGGCTGAGCTAAAAAATTCAAAGAAAATATGGGGCCGTGGTAGTCGAGTGGTCATATCAATCACCTCCTACCAAAGACGATTCGGATTCTATTTCCGACGTGGTCGGTCCTCTGATTTTCGCTTGTGGTAATCGTGCCGGATGATGCCACTAGTCGGCGGGTTTTCTCGGGATCACCCGTTTCTCCTCATTCCGGCGCTGCTCCATACTCACATCATGTCGCCCTTCACCTGTGCTATACACCCAGATGTTAATTGCTGACGAAAATCCCTTCACTTCAAGGAAAAATATCTTAATAAAAGAGGTAACTATATAATCTGCCAGTCTGGGGCGACTTCCGTTATCTGTAACAATTGAAAACCAAACTATGATTTTTTTTAAAATGTATACAGTTCGTGCTCTAAACGCACTGATTATACTTGAGTTTCGTCAAAATACGTATAAATGGCTGAATTTTTATGAAAACTAAGTAAATTATGGCTATTATAGCTTTAAACATTTTTCCAAGAAAATGTTATCGGGGATACATACCTACAAATTTAATAGTGCTACTTACAAATATAAAATAATGCCATTTTTGCTGTTGTTGAGCAGTCTTTTAGAGCAGCGGCCACTAAACTGCGGCCAGTGGGCCAAATGCGGCCCGCGACGACGATTCTAGTTTGATACGGTATGGGTACATAGTTAGCAAAAAATCACTTAATTTCCCATAGCTAAATCACTTAATTTTCCATGTCCATCTCAGTAGACTTTCTTACTATCATGTTGCAAGAAAAATTTATGTAAAATAGACGAAACACATCCCAATCTGTGTACACTTTCAGTGTGCCGTACGTATGGCTACTGCAATCTAGCGGTGAACGAAGGTACTACGTAAGATTTTGTGAATATATGGAGGAAATATAAGTACCTACACATTATATGCCTTACTACACAGATGGTCTATGCTGACTGACGGCGAGTGGCTGTGGAAGTTAGCTCTTCTCGCAGATATGGTGACACACATGAATTTATTTTAATCTGAAACTACATGGTGAAAATAGCCTGATATCCGACATATATGGACACATAAAGGCATTCCGGTAATAAATACTTCTGTTTCAGTCGCAACCGACCAAGAGCTACTTCAACCACCCACTGTAAATAAAAGTTGTAAAATTTTAACTCATGAAACGAACACACATATCCCTTAAGAATTTGCTGTTGAAACCATAACATATTTGAATTCACAGTTTCAAGCTCGCTTTCATGCCTAGTTTCTCCTGCATCAGACGCAAGGATATTCGAAAACCCTTTCCATTGCAGCATTGAAATTCTTCCACCTGGACTTTGGAAATGATTGACGTGCAGTCCAGCAACGTATTGAAGGACAAATACAAAGAAAAGAAATTAGTAGTTTTTTACTACAGTTTTTCAGATGACTCATTTCTTAATTTAAAGAACTTCGCTCGCAGCACTATTTCAGTATTTGGCATGACCTATGAGTGTAAAAAGACATTTAAAAAAACGAAATAGTCCAGGAAATATATGAAAAAAAAAAAACATGGACAAAAATGGCAAGAAAAGGTTTTTTACGTCAAAATTCGCAGAAAAATTTGTAGAATAACATATAAAAAATCCACCGAAATCCAGTTCCCGGTTTTTTTCCCGAAATTTTCCCCGGAAAAATACGGAAAAAATTAATAAGTAGAAAATAATGCATCTCACGACAAAACTTGTAGAAACAAAAATTAAAGAACACAAAATTTACCACAACATATTCCAAATTCACGAAAAACCACTTATAACTTCTTATTTTTTCGGAATTCGTCCTGGAAAAACATTAAAAAAATGTAATTAATCGAAAACGGCTCACTTACAGCAAAATATTTCAGATCAAAATGTAAAGTGCCTAGCTTGTCCCGTAATAGAGCCTACTCTAATTTCATACTAATTCACATAAAATCTGTCTTTTTTTTCTCCCCCCCTCCCCCCCTTCAGTATTTGTCCCGAAAAGGCCATAGTAGACTACGATAAAACCGAAACCGCAGATAGTATGCCAAAAACTACGAAGAACAAAATTTAAAAAAAAAGTCTCACATTGCATTAAAATTTTACTTCTTTCCGCTTAAAAGTAATGAACTTTTCGGTACACAGGATTTGTCATAGGGGTTCGAAATTTTTAAACGGCAATAAGCAGAAAACAATGCATCTTACATCAAAATATGTCAGACCATAACTAAAAAGCAGAGAGTTTTATCTAATAAAAATGAAATTCACCAAAATCCACTAAATTATTATTATATGTCTTTTGGTATTTGTCGCTGAAAAACCCTATTCGTGTCTTTCATTTTTTTAAAGTCCACTGCAAGTAATACCAGAATATTTTGGCCTTATTAATAGACGACTGATTTCGTCCGCATTTCCTTGTACTGTGTGGATTTATCTTGCTGTTATGACCCTTTCAAGAGTTAAATAGAAAAACTTAAATAAAATAATGTGGATGTAGGGTTTTGCCTGAATATTAGTTTTCAGTTTATTAACATGATTCTGACTTATTTTCACAGACATATGTCTTGTTATTTCTTTTGTGCAGAAACGAAGCAGGGTGTCATCATCAACCATATTAACTTACAATATTGTGACATGCAGCGAGTAGATAGATCCGAGAAATGTGACGGAGCACAGCTGACAGTATTAGTTGTTTTTTGAGCCGGCATGCTGCACTCTTGCCTAGTGTTCCATTGGACATTTCATTTATAACGGATTGTAACGAGCTTTATACATGTTGTAAGTACGTCCTGTTGTTTTATTTTCGTTAATGATACTGGATACAGTAAATTTATAATATGGACAACGTGGTAATAATTAGTATATTAAAACTGTTGGAACATGACACACAATTGTTAAGGACTGTGTTAACAATTTTATGAATGGATTGTTTAATATAAAAAAGTGGCTGAATTGAATAGTGATACGTGTGTATTTTGTATGACCATATTAAATCCAAACAAACTGTTAAAGTAAAGAGAAAGGGAGGGTTTAATAAGGATAAATTCTGCATCATGCTACAGAGGGGTCCAGCTTTATATATTTGAAGGGAAGCATGTACATTCAGATTGCCGGAAAAGGTTCTCAGATGAGAGGCGCATAGCTCAGTGGAAGAGAAAATTACGTGCAGAATCCGATGGAGAGCCTGTCTTGATTTCTCCTAAAAAAATGCGTTCCTCAATTACAACATTCAGTTTTTAATAGAACTGTTTTTATCGTGGACAGAAAGCACAAATTGATCGTCTTGTAACAGAAACACATGCGGTGAAAACCGACGCTGAAAAGTTTGACAAAGCTGTGGAAAGTGAATGTCAGGAAAGAAAATATGATAAATGGGCTAGGGAAGTACTTGGACGTTCAGAGTGTGTTAACGATCTTTTTCCAGTTGCTGCTATATACCATCACATGTGTGATGTTAACTTCCGTACTTTCCGAGAAATTCCTAAAGTTTATCAAGTAGTTTATAGCACCTGCGCTACACAACAACTGACTGAAAAGAAAGGCAGTCCACGAGATGAAGAAAGGAATCTGGCCATCCTTAAATCTATGGAGGAATTTGAAATGGATGAAGAACAGACAAAAACAATTGAAGAATTACAGGACATGATGAGAAGACATCTACATGGCGAATTATAAGCTCATTCATAAATATTTATGATGACAAGAATTTCTGAGCATTTTAGTGGTACATTGTTGTCTTTTAAAAAGCGTGGGTCTAAGAATGTTGTTAGTTTCCATGAAAGTGTATGTGATACTTTGGTTAAATTCCACAACAGAGGAAACAATAGTAAGAGTTCTGAAGACGAAAAATGATATATTTTAGTGGATATTGGTGAATTTTATTTTTATTAGATAAAACTTTCTGCTCTTTAGTTGTGGCCCGTCTTATTTTTACGGGCAATGCATTGTTTTCGGCTTATTGCCGTTTAAAATGTCGTTCCCTTTGACAAACCCAGTAAAAAGAAACGTTCATTACATGTAAGTGGAACGAAGTAAATTTTTAATGCAATATGAGATATTTAGTTTTTTTCCTCCTTAGTTTTTGGCGTATGATGTGCGGTTTCGCTTTTATTGGATCTTTCGGCCTTTTCGACACAAATTCTGAAAAATCAAATGCTGATGTTATGTGAATTAGTATGAAATTTGAATATGTTACGGGAAAAGCTAGGCACTCTACCTTTTGATCAGGAGTGTTTCTGCTGTAAAGTACGCCGTTTACGATTTACTTCATATTTTAATGTTCTTCTGGGGCGAATCCCGGACAAAGAAGAAGTTCTACGCGGATTTTTGTGAATTTTGGACATGTTATGGTAAATTTTATGCTCTTTAATTTTTTGTCTCTACAAGTTTTGTCGTAAGATGCACAGTTTTCGACATATTAATTTTTTCCGCATTTTTTCGAGACAAATTCCGGAACAAAAGTAAAAACCGGAAAGTAGATTTCGGTGGATTTTGGATATGTTATTCTACGATTTTTAAAGAATGTTGATGTAAAAAAAACCTTTTCTTGCAATTTGTCCATAAATCGACCCCTTTTTCTCATATCTTTCCTAGACTAATATGTGAAAAGTATCTACTGATCACGATTGTCCAACGAACATTTGCAGTCCATACTGATGATCGGAAACACAAGGTTTGAGCATCAGACAGGGTATACAATGTTGCGGGAACACACATAGTATCACATGTCTCAGTAGTAAAGGAATAGTTTCTTCATGTATAAAGTTTAGCTCTAACTCTAATAAAATTTATGATCATTCCTATTTAAAGCCAAGATTAAAAATACAGTAAAATATTAAAAAGCTATATTACACTATTTTTGTACCATTGATGTAGGTTTAAAGTTTAATTAAAATTTTTAAAAGTCTCGAAGTAGATACATTGTACTGTATTCCAGCAATAACTCAAAATATTAGAAGAAAGTAAAGATACGGTGGAAAATTTAAGATGCTACTATGTTATTTATGATTTTTGATTAGCTGTACTGCACAATTCGACCACAATCCAAAAATCAAATGTAACCCTCTTCAAAATAAGTTTGGAGGCCCCTGTTTTAGAGTCTTGGCCAGCACGTATTACATTAAAAAACCCTATTACTCTCGTGAACATGACTTGAGTAAGTACGACGATATCGACTCGTTACATAAATATATTTTATTTGCTTTTCTTATCCATTAAAATCATATGCCATCAGTGGCGAAGCGTGGGCCTGCTCCAATGCAAGCAGTATGAGGCCCGACTATACACTTTGAGCAGGTTACAGTTGTGTTGCTTTGCTGAGAACTAGTTCCTCGCCTCTTACTAACTACTGGCTGAGGAGCGTATCTGCCTCTACCAGTCAAATGGTTCCACTGTCAACTGAGAGTTCTGTATATAGTCACTGCTAATCACCGCTTGCCCTAGAATACTTCACGCTTCGCGACTGTATGCCATAAATGAATCGATGCAAGTTTTAATGGCATAAACTTGAGAATGTTTCATCGCTATTAAGTTAATAAACACATTTTATAGTGAGTTACACTAACAATTAAAAGGGCTCACTTTGCACAAACTCGCTCCGGGTTCTCTCTTTTCTTTTTTATATTACGTTCTCTGGCATTTTTGTTAATTTATGGATGTAAATGGTACTTTCGGAATCGCATTATTCAGAGAATTTCTTTTATTCGTACAACTCGTTAACATTTAACATTGTTTGACATTATCTCCTTCACAGCTTACCTTTATAGTTTTGTTTATACATGAACTGGATGAAGGAGATAAAGGACGAAATAGGATTTTATATAACTTGTTTACATAGCTTGTAAATGCCAAGAAAATAAAATTCTGCCTTGGCAAAGAAAAACGGACCGGTTGAAATGTAACCTTTAAAAAAGAAAGTATTGTTTTGTCAGCATGTCAAGCTGTAAATAGTAAAGGTGTATTTCTAAACAAAAAAAGTTGATATTAAGTTCTGGTTTATTTTAGAAATACACGAAATATATTTATAGTGTACATCCCCTTCCAACTTAACAATCTACCGGTTCTTAACTTTTTGAACTGTAGTGTCACAAACATAAACGTTTCCGACACAAGAAATCGTTCGCGATATAGACTACGTATATTCCCAGTGCTGTCTAGAAATATGTGAATTATTTGAAACATTACAGGTTTTTTAATGCTTGTGTTTACTCTGCGGATCAAGCAAATGTTAGTATCAAGAAGGTATCATATGACGGAACCCAAACAGTGGAAATGTATTGTGCAAGATATAATAAGTATCAGAATTCTTGTTGAACTGATTGGCGTGTCACATGCGCCACCAATGACATCAATAACCGGTGTATAGCAGGATGTCGAAGAGCCACTGAAAGTACAGTAGCATTGTGTTTCCCCACTGCTCTAGTGCGCAGAGTGAGTATGCCTCGCTGCAAAACAATACCGTCATAAGAACAGGTATCCGGCTATGGCCGCGGGAGTATCGTGGCTTATTGGGATTGCGGATCAACCTACCGCGAAATTGGTTCTCTTGAGATGGAAAAATGCTGCAACAACAGCAACAGTGAAGTGGATATAGGATCAGTGGTAGAGGAGGAACCTACTGAGACAAGCAGGAAGTCAAAGTTTCTGTCGCGCCAACGAGCACGAGAACATACATTCGTGCGCTGGCTGTGAAGCATTTCATCCGCATTAAAGTCCTTCGCTGATCAGGAGTGAAGTGAAGAGATTTTGGTCAGCGCTTAACATCAAAGTCTTTAGCGTTTGTGAGTACGTAGACGTTGTAGAATGAAAGGCGGGGGAAACAGGAGGTCCCAGGAAAACCCGCTGACCAACTACGGCGTCCGGCACGATTCCCACATGTGAAAAACCTAAAATCGAACCCAGATCGGCTTGTACCAGCCGTGGGCCAGCGATTTAAATGATGAGTGATTGTCAATCAACGTAAAGGTACCGAGAGCAGAAATTTTCTTTTTAAGTTATTTTCAGGATATTAAAATAACGTATAAGTCGATTTTTGAGCTTCGGAGGTATCATTTTACTATTAAATAATTACCTTTAAATTGATGTCCTAGGCCGCGGTCACACAAGATACAGAACTACTTCACTTAAACATATTCAGCTTTATGGAACTGCGAGCAAGTTCAGATCGCAGCCTTTTATCTTTTGAAGTAAATTACTTCATATGTAGTTTCGAACTACATACCTTCTCTGCTTCTTTCCTATTGGCTGCTATGAGTAATGAGCTGTGTAACAAATGTGGCTACTTTATGGCGCGACATTTTGTGCTCGTTAAATTAAACAACATTTTAAGCTTAAAGTGTTTATATACACGCTCAGCAGCATTGCAGTTAGAGCTAACATAGTCGACGGATTGGTTGCGACAGTGCTTGGGAGCAGGCTTGGTGGGTCTGTTATGGGTGCAGGTAGTGCCACGACTCAACTCTGAGGTGACTGAGCAGAGTATCTCAGTCGGGGGTCATATATGGTGGGCGAGATCCCGAGATGGTTGGCCTCGGACTCTCTCGCTAGCCAATGCTACTCCTCTGGTAAGTGATCGGAGCCGTAGTTCAATGCTACGCTAAGGGTTTTAGCGGTCTCATCTGTCTGCTATCCGAATACCATAGTGTAGTAGAGCTATGATCTCTCCCCACCCCCATGGGACCGGGTGCCGGATGGCCTAGAGGCTAAGAGCCCCCGTTAACAATTTTGGGTGTGTTTATATATATATATATATATATATATATATATATATATATATATATATATATATATATATATATATATATATATATAGCAAGATTCATGTCGTTATCTACGCCTACTTGCCACGTGAGTAACATAACAAATGTTATAGATGGAAACATTGAAGTCAGAGCAGAGCGTCTTGTAAGCAAAATACAGCCATGATGTCAGCGTGCTCCCAGGCTCCAAATCGCACTTGTCAGTGAAGACATTTTGATCGGCGCTTAAGGTGGCTGGCTAAGTGAGCGAATTTAAGCGTTCGAGTCCAAGAAGTGCGGAGGAATAGAGCGACACAGTACGCGCATTACGCCTCACCCTAACTTCATTACGTGCAAGTCGGTGAACTGGAGTGCAGTTTTCTCGTCGATAATTCGTCTCTATGAGACATGCAGTGGTGACCATACCATTTTATGACGTAATATTGGAGATAAAGCTATGTTGTACCGGCATATACTTATATTTAAATATTCTAAGCCAAGATAATCATGCCTAAAAAGGACCGTAAAAAACACCCAATTTTTGTAATTTTAGGCTGCGATAAAATTAGCTGTAAATATTGTTTGAGTAATTGAAATGTATTTACACGCGTGTAACGATCTTTGAATGTTATTAGTAAGCAAACATCACTCATGTACTTCATTGTATTTTTTTAATACACTTGTATCGGCCGAAGCTCTAAAAATATCTCGGCGGGAGTATGGAGCAGTGGCGTAATTCATGAACAGGGGAAACGTGAGTGCCCCGAGAAAAGATGTCTTCCAACGAAAATCGGGAACGACTTCGCCGGAAATCTAACCCGGATTGGAGTTGTGGGAGGCGAGTGCTCGGGTGTAATGCAACCCTATTGTTGTACGACCAGGCGGTGGAGGGGAAGATTTTGTTGGATATTGTGACCATATGCGGCGCGGTCTGATGCAGGGTGATCGATGCCTTGATCTCTTGTCTGCCATACCTAAGAGGTCAGCCAGGTTGACCTGCTGATAGTGGGACACGTTTTCCCAATTCTGACTTGGTGGTGATACAATTCTCCACGGAACTTGGCAGACGTCCTTGATTGCGGCTACGACAGGCACTGCAAGTTTTGTTTCCTGTTAGGTATAGGCCTACCCATAGAGATCACGAACAGGGCGGTGTATAGACGCAGAGCCGGACGGACGCACTCAATTTGGACTAAAATCATATGACCTAGGTTAGTTTTAGGCCAAGTTCATGTTATAACAAATTACTTTTAGGTAAGATGAATTTTAGACCAAGTGCATTTTAGGCCAAATTAAGTTTTGGTCAAGTAATGTTTAGGCTAAGTGACTTTTGGGCCTAACGAATTTTAAGCCAACTGACACGCTTCAAGCCGGACATGTTCCAGAAACGTGTGGGAGACAAGCGGTCTGACCACTACGTCACAACAGCTCCCTAACGATTGTACTCGTATTCCGATTACACAAAATTCAAAGCGGTGACACCATTGTGCTATTTCAAAAAATTGTAGCCAACATGTGTCTGTACTTATGACAGCCTTGGGCTTTCCAAGTAATCGCTCAGGAATGTACACAAAATTGGCGAGAATTCGTCAATTTCAGTTGAGTTTGTTTATTGGTTTTTAATAGTCGTTGATCTACAACGTGTATACATACTGGACATGTTCAAAAGCATTGATTAATTTTCGAGAGAACAGAACACACTTGAATGCTTATTGGAGGATTTTACTGAATTAAAAAAACGTCTCGTATATAAGGAATCATGTGCGGCCACACTGGAGTACCTGCGAGGTCTCTGTGCCCGTGGTCTTCCCACTTCAAGGGGCGGTGCCTTTAGAAGGGAATGGAAGAGAGGGACACACACGCACACACACACAGAGAGAAAGGGTGGGAGGTGTTGCTCTCACGCACAGGCCATGTTCTCGGGATGACCCCCCTCGGCCGAGTATCTTTCTCAGTGGGTGGGCAACGTGTTGTGAGGCCTGCCCTTGGGGCTTGCTTGCCCTGATAGTTTCCCGAGCATCACTGGCTGTCGACGGCAGTTTCCGGACGTCTGTCTGATCGTCCGGAGACTCTTCTTCAGCCCTCCGTCGTTCTTTTGCCTAAGACGCTTTGAACAGCAATAGAAAGATTGCAGCCACCAAGTTAAATACGAGGAATAAATGACATTTGAAACACAACCCTTCCAAATCAATAGTACTTACTCTATATTTATTTTTTGAAGAACGCCGCCACATTGAGAAATGTTGCCCATTTTTCTGTTTAAGGCCCAAATACAATCCCTTGTCAGGTCATAGGTGAACGCGATCAGTTCTGTCATTGCTGGTGTGCTGACTGCTGGGCTGGTCTGCTAGTTCGGCCGGGACACCGTCCTCGCCAATGAAGAGAAAGTGTCAACTAACCAACTCGTTGTGTTTCTCAATGCTCTTCATCAAACGCTTTAACTAGTCACCTGACCAGCCAACTGACATGTCTATTGTCTTTGGGGTTTCATACTTAAAGTACGCAATATGTATTTTAAAAGTTACATGTCACAAATATAGTTATGGGTGATTTTTTTCGACATTTCTGTTTGTTGCAGTGTTCCTTGGTAGGCAGAGCACTAAACGCAAGAAGCACTCTGTCAGCAAGTTATGTCTGCCAATAAAACTAAGGACTCGAAATATTGTTTGTAATTTTCTTGCTAAAGTTTGCTATTACAGGACTGTCAAAATTCACATCATATACAAAATTGTACTTGTGAAAATAATACACCGTCACTATTCAACTCGCAAGTTGAACCATAACGTCTGTTATTTATTTAGTAGTATTTACAAAACAGAAATAGACGCTTACAAAGCTTGCGACTAACATCTGTTTAAATCTACATTAAAACGTAATAACATTAAAATATATTTTTCAAACCAAACTTCGCAAAAAATTATAAAGATCTAGAAACATTGAATACATAACAAAATAATTGAACAAAATATAAACATAACAAATTAACGTTTATGGAATTGTGTCACAGAAGATTGTCCTGTCTTTACAAGAGTGAATGCGGATAACATCCCACTGCAAGATAACCACATAATAATCAGCTATTTAAGTTTATGTTGCTGTTATAATAATAAACGCTTAAATAAATTTTTATTTACTATGTGAGAAATAATTTTCAAGCATTCCGTAACAGTAACGAGCTAATTTTTCCAAACTCAAATATAAAACAATACCGGTATTCCGTCAGCAAAATTTATGCTAGGATTAGCCTTACACATATCAACAGTTTATAAAGGTGATTTTGGACCTGTTGCGATAGAATATAAACGTTACATACAATGTAACTTCGTGATACAACGCTCAGTTTTCGAGACGTTAAACCCTTTTCTCTCGCCCACTTGTATATCAAGGCGGAGAAAATGGTCTTACCGCAGCGAATGTCCGAAATGAATATTTTCTCCTCTTCTTTCTCCAGCCTCGATGTTTCACTCGCAAACTCTTAGAGTTCTCTCATTTCTTTTTTTGCAGAAGAGCACGTGTAAATTACTTCTCTGTTTCGGAGCGCCCTATATGCAGTACGTTTACCCGGCCTTATGAATAAATATCCGCGGGAAACTTCCATGGCAGGTGCGCTCTAGGGTTTACATATTTTAAATATTTGGCTAGTGGGAATCAGTGAGGCCCATTCTGTAAATTGACGCTGAGGAAGCAGCGCTTCTTCCAAGACGCACTTCTCGAGGCTACGAAGAGAAAAAGGGGTGGGTTAAAGAGCGTTTTGTTGATGTTGGGCAAAGGAAAGGGTGGAACACGGGTTTTTTATTTTTTTAGTTTCTTTTCCCCCTGTTTGTTTCTTGGGAAGGCATCTTCTCGAAGTATACCGGCACAGCTACTCTGGCATTCAAGGTAGGTTGTCACAGAATTAAGTCTATGATGAAATGTGTGTTTCAATACGTTTATGGGACAGGAACGAGTACAGTAGTAACAGCGGTTACAGCTCTAAAAGACATCTTCAAACCTAGTAAGATCCCGTTTAACGATACAATCTGCCAACACCCGC
Organism: Medauroidea extradentata; assembly: GCA_003012365.1. NCBI lineage: Eukaryota > Metazoa > Arthropoda > Insecta > Phasmatodea > Phasmatidae > Medauroidea > Medauroidea extradentata. The sequence goes on from PNEQ01075627.1 coordinate 15,077, forward strand.
AACTGAAAACGGCATACCATGTACAGTTTATTAATGTAAATTGTGCAAGCAGCCCAAATATTCATTGAAAGTCAACAAAAAATACGGCAAAATTAAAAGTTAAAGCCATAAAAAAAATTGCTGACAAAATTATATAACATTTCATGTTACATGTTACACATACAAAAAATACTGACGATAATAAAAATACATTAAAATGTATAACAAAGCTATAAGGATAAAAGTAAGCAAAGGTCAGGAATTAAGAAATTGGTTTCCTGTCCTACGAAATTTGTGTGATTCTTATTATTAATATCCTATAATTATTATTGGCCTATTATAATGAGCCTATTATTACTATTATTATTATTATAATTCTTGGAGGGAGTATTTATCCTAAAATCGTTTTCCAGAGTTGTTGAAAATATTTAACTTAATTTTGTAACTAAAAATTATATAATTTTGGCTAGTTATCAACTTAAACAAAATTCATTTCCAGTCGGTTAATAAACAAAATTATAACTTCTTTTGCTTAAAAAAAATTAGACTACGTTATAGTAGAAACAATTTCCAAGTAATGCGTGTGGCGGTTTTACGATATCTGCCACCGTTAAGAGTTTAAAAATAATATTCACGAAAACATCGTAAATAGCGACCCTTGGCCTTAACTATCAAGTCATGCACGGAACAACAGCAATCAGTAGACAGCGCAAAATGCGAGAGAAAAAAACGTTAAAGTGAGATAAACGTGTACTAGAAACGTAAAGTTACAATGTGTTTATTGGCTACACAGCATTGTGCACCAACAATTATTTATTTTTCACAAACGGATGTATGCATCATTAGCAATCAGAAAATTGTAATTACAAATAAAAAAATTGTAAATTTACAGATGATAAGGGTTTTGTTCGGAAAGTGTAGAGTAAAGCGCCATGCGAAATTTAGGAAAGTACTGTGCCTGTTTTCAGTTGACTGAAGCTGAAATATCAAATTAAATCGACGTTATACAGCGTATAACTTTATACGATTTCTTGACCACGCTGTTACGGATGTGTGGATCAAGACTTACTTTAATATATCCGCAGCAACGAGTGAGGCTTTATAAAAATATGAGGATTATGTCTGATAATGCGCTATAGTATCTGAATATTCTGTCTGAGCTGGATTCACGATGATTGTTTCGTACAAGTTGTTCAACATCCCACGTCAGTCAAGTGCTACTGCGGTCCTTCAAAATAAGCTTCCTAGCTGTCGTCCATTGCGTTAAGTTGGTTTCACACGACGTAAAGCAGGTTCTATACTCGAGACAAGTCTCCAAGGCGATTAGGGTTCGACCCGGATATTCGAAAGTGGGAATCGTGCCGGACGATGTCGATGTCGTTAGTTGGCGGGTTTTCTAGGGGGATCTCCCGTTTCTCCCGCTCTTCAATCACTCACTCAAGATGCCGACCATGCACGATATATTATTGCGCAACATCTTGCGCAAAATGAGAGGATAAAACATGTATATTTTGGACGAGGGCGTTGCCAAGTCGCATTGGACTACAAAGTAAATAAACACTGTCTTTCATAAAGCACTCTTTTTTTTTCCACATCCATTGTGCACTCGACTGAAAATTTTCAAAACAAAAGCAATATTTCTGGCGAAACTGGTTTTGCAAAGTTGAAGCACAGAATATATGTTAATAAAATAAATTATTTATCCTGCGGTTGAAGTAAACGTTATATTCAATTTGTTTTTATCACGGCTATATGGTACCTACCAGGATTACTAACTAATTCTGGAAGCAAGAAGTAAAACTGTGTTGTGGATGGATGTGAGCTCGTTTCGAACTAAATTAGTGTATTTTACAAAATGTTGCACGAAACCCATTTGGCATCGTGTAAAGCCAGCTTTAATTTCGTATCCAGTCTACACGTGCTTAAATATAAATAAATTTCAGTTTTCGTAATTTGAGTTAAAAAGCACTGAAATGAAACATGAACCCACCGCAACAGTAAATGACCGTCATTACATAACGGGACAAATTCGTGACAATTATTTACTACAAAAATCAGCCGCTTTGCTAGGGTTTTTTTTTTCCGTTTCGAATGATAGTCATATTTTGCACGACTTAAGACGCATACGAAACTCACGCAAGATGTCAATCTCGCCGCATGATAATTTCCCGTGAAAATTTGATAACCTATTTTTTTTAGTGTAATGCCGTACAAGTTACGCTAATAAGTATCGCATGAGGAGGATACTAGAGTATCGTACTCCGAATGCAGACTTATTACTGGGTGATAGTAGGCGTCTGCGTACCTCGAGAGATTACATGAAGTGACGCCCTACAATGGAGAAGCGCCGGAATGAGGACGGGGAAAGCGGGAGATCCCCGAGAAAACCCGCCGACCAGTGACACTGTCCGACATGATTCAAACATGCGAAAATCCTGGGACCGACCCCGCCGGGAATCGCTTTGGTGGGAGGCCGCCGCGCCGTAGTCCCAGAAGTAACACTGAATTAAGAATGTTAAAAAAAGTTAATCGTTACGTTCGTTGTATGGCCAACTACTTATCTGCCATAAGGATTGGAGTACGTCATAGTTTCAATCGTGCGAAGTAACAAGTGCGAAAAGGAATACGACGCAATACATAGCAATCATTAACATGTTTTTTTGTATGTAGTACATAAAATAAACCAGATCGGCTCAGTTATGTTGGAACACACTACTACTATAGAGTGATCACGTGTTTTTTTTACTAAATGTGTTTTTGTTGCTGATATAATGGCTACTGAATATCAGCAGAGATCATTTAGTCGAGCCCCTGCAAGTAGAGTGAAATTGGTGCGCAATATTAGTCGGAAGTAACAAGTCGCAGGATGTACATTGATGCGCCGTAGGTAAGCAACGGAATTACTTGTTGCTCACAGTTATAAGTACGTTCAGAAATGTACATTAGATAAATTGGCTAGACGTGAAGCGTTATTTTACTAACACAGGAGATATTTTATAAAAGCATATTAGTTTTTAAATATCTGATTTGTGCAATGGTGAACACAGAATAACTACACTTTCTCTTAAGGAAGAAAATATTATTCAATTATTAACTATTACATAGATAACATAAATTTATTTTTGGGGTCTAGGTATCACACCACTCGTCTCCCACTACGACAACGTCCACCGGCAGCATTTCTCGGGGTACTCCCGTATTCTCCGCCTTCCCATTTATTAGTTGCTCCATACTGACCTTATATCGCACTTATAAGCTTTCAAGACCTCGATAATGGCTATATAATTTGCAGTCACGGCGTTTAAGAAGTTCTTCTCATAGAACAATTTTGAAGTGAAGAGTACCTCCTTCCCCGAGCCATCGAGCGTGTGTGGAGGAACATCCGACACAGTTTATTGGAAAACTACACTACGTGAGTGATGTCTACTTAGTAACACCATTCAGAGAACAATGCACACGTGTATATCCATCTGAGTTCTTCCATTAATGTATAAGTGTTGGCTTCTCGCGGCCAAAAATTGCTATAATTGGGCATATTCGCGGTAATTTTAGGCATGATAATTTTGCTTCTGAATATCTGAAAGGGTAAACGCGGATAAGGGACTCAATTTCCTCAAATATTACATTGCAGAATTATAGGGTCGCCCCTGAATATCTCACTGAGACTCCTATGAAACTGTTTCAAACAAAAATTGTGAAATTTCTGGAAGAATTCTGCCACACGATAACCTTATGCATGTTTTAAATATTTAGTACAGAATTTTTTTTAATGTTTTCTGTAGCAATATTTCTTTTTTAAATAAAGGATCATCATTTTTCGTTTGAAAGACTTCATATATTTAAAATGGAACCGACCATAATTAACAGGGACATGAAAAATTCGCACTTTCTTTTGGGCACATGCTAGAATTTAAACAACTGGAAATGTCTGTCACTTTCTCAATTGAGCTTTGGCGTATTTGACACCTTGCGAGCGCTAAGCATATAGTACAGAAGCAACTAAATATAGGCTCATATCACTGCGCCATCGAGCAGCCAGTGAGCAGATAATGTCTGCCTGAATACACACATGTTCTTGCAGGCTAGCCTAGGTCAGTGAACCCGCGAATATTCCCGGTCTCTAAAAATTAATCATTATAACTTCGATCCCCATATTTAAGGTTGTTCCAGAGGGAAAAATCACAATTTTATATTTGTATGGAACAGTGATAGTTTTGTAAACGTTACTTATGAAGGCAATTTCAATTTACAAAAAAAAAAAAAATAGCTGAGCCAGTTTTCCCATAATGACATTTTTAAAATTTAAAATTTGAGTGCTTTTAGTTCATCCACCACATCCCCTACCTCAACCACGAAAAACAATCAACATCAAAAGAACTTTTCAGTCGTTTGAGAGTATTCAATATCAGAAAATTGTATATTAGAACCATATTAGTCAACTTATTGAACAAAAAGTTACCAGTACAGTATTTCTCTCATATATTTCCTACTCGATATAATTTAAACCAAAATTTACCAATTCCCCTAGTTCACAAAACAATTTCTCAAAGATCATCCACATTCTTGCTTTAAAAAATTGTAGCAATTCTTCCTGAAAATATATATAAAAAATATAAATAAATACACACACACACACACATATATATATATATATATATATATATATATATATATATATATATATAGATCGATGGTTAAATAACTTATAACTGATGATGAGTTGTCTTTAATCTTTAAGTAGTAGTTTTAGTGTAGTTAATTATTTTCACATTCTTTACATTTCAAATTGTTAAATACAATCTGTATCCACCAAAAACTATTTTTTTATTCATGCAGCATTCAATTTTTGTTCTTAAAATAAATTATACCAAATGACAAGTTTACTTACATATTTAACCGCAGCTATAGAATACAATTTGTCTAGTAGCACTCACACACAAGCTTTGCTTATGTGAGTGTAATGTCTTCCATTATATAAAAAGTATTTATGTAAAGTGCTGTAATTGGTATATGGAAATTAAAAAAAACATAACGAATCGAAAAAATGTCTAGTATAAGTGCATGTTACGGGCTAGGGTTTTAATTATATAAAAATCAAATACAAAATAATTTGCACTAAAAAAATTCTATAAAAAGTAAAAAAGTCGATATTAAAAAAATTAAAATTACAAATCGTTTCTTGAATGAGTGTGGGCAGAGCTCCTGCGCTGACCACAACTCTCTCCTCTCCACATCAGCCTAGGTTGCTACAAAGTGTAGTGCGAGCACGACACGCGGCGACCCTGGCGGCGACGAGCCGAACCCTCTCTCCCCCTGAGTGGCCGTGTAGACGCCGCCCGCCCCGCCCCGGGGGCAACAGACGTCGCGTCACGCGGCGAACAATGGTCCCACTGAACGCTATTTCCAGCCAACGCACCACGCCGCTACAAATAATGATTGTAAATCTCCGAGAACTCCTGTCCGGCCAGGTGGCGGTCCGTCTTGGGGGCCCCGCACTGAAATAAACCTCAGCGACGACAGGGGGTTTCCAGCCGTGGTGCCTCGTCGCAACATTCCTTCGGCGACTGCAATGCAATGAGGAATTCGCGCATGGGAAAAAATGATATTACGATATTGCTAACTTTAATTTCATTTGACACGTCTCCAAGGGGTTGCCGTGCCTATGGAAATGTATGGGACGTACACGAAGCCGCCATTTTTCGGGTGACACAACATGGCGACCTTCTGTTCATCAACTTAGCGTTATGTAATACGTTCGTGATCAAGCCCGTGTTTTCAGCAAATATGTAGCTAACCAGTGTTATTAGTTGCGTATCGTATTTGCATCTGATATATTTAAATCATTTAAAGGAGAATAAACACAAATGTAAATAACCCCAACAGACCTCAGCGCCATAATGTGACACCCAGAAAGTGACTCAAAATACGTAACAAGAAGCCATCTCCTGAATATTCTTACCTCCATGCATGTCTCTATGATATAGCCACTTGAATAATTCGTGCAGACCTACAGAGCCTAAAGCATAGGCAATGGTAGGTTCGAGGCAGCTGAAACATGTGTAAATGGAATTGTATTCGTCATGATGATAGTAAACCAATCACGAATAACTTCGTGAGGTAAAATTTGAAAAATGAAAATAACAGTTCAGTGTCGGTATCAATGTTGTTTCTCTAAAGCACTCCATCTCCCAATAGTCAGGATTTTAAAACTAATTGATTTGCAAAAACTGTTAGGTTATCCACACGATACAGCAATAAATCGAGAATTGTCGCAGGTCGTGATATTCGTTTAATTTGCAACATGGGTGTAACTGCAAACAAAAAAAAAACAGTTCAGTCTTGCCGAAATAAACAGTTTTCGCCAAACTCATTCAAGAAGTAGCATGCATGCGTAACAGACAGAGTGTGTCGAGTCGTGCAGGCTACTAGCAATACACATGCAGAAGTAATTGTGCGGGTTGCAGTCGTGGGTGAGATGCATTTAATAAACAAAGTATTACGTGATAGCAATGCATGTCACTGTACAGTACACATATATTGAAATTAAAGAAATAAAGACATTAACTTACAGCCACAAAAAACAACAAACTTAAAAGAGTTTTTATGACTTTAGAATAAGAAACAAGCATAAAGGATTTCTTGTAGGAATACTGACAGAACGAATTAACGGGCTCGTAACATTTAAGATTTTGAGAGCCAAAGAGGGGTGACATGGTGTGAACATGGAGTTTTACTGGGAATGGAGGATAAAAAAATGGGAGAGCCACGATAAAAGCCATCAGCCAACGTCGTCGTACAGGTACGATTACCACATGTGAAAACTGGCGTGACCCCCGGCGGTAATCAAAACCGTATCGCCTTGTAGGGAGACAAGCATCGTGACCATTAGACCGCCGTGGAGGTTGTAGCTGCAATACTTTGGAGAAATAACATTGATACCGACACTGTACTATTATTTTCTTTTTCAAGTATTACCTCACGAAGTTATTCGTATTTGGTTTATTATCAGCATGACGAACACAATTCCATTTATACATGTTTCAGCTGCCTGGGACCTACCATTTTCGTTCACAACTGCTACGATATGTACGCAGAATACTAGCGACAAACTGATCTGTGACTTTAACATTTAACAGTATTGTACTTGTTGTTTTAGAGTGAATGTCCACCACTGCCTGTACGCTGAACACTTCACACGGATGTGCGCAGGATTGTCTACGCTCTAGGCTCTGTATGTCTGCGCGAATTATTCAAGTGTGTTTTGAGCATAAACGGTATGTCCTAGACAGTTGCAACAAGGTGACCTTTTTGTTACACAGGTATCTTTTCTCAATAAACCATCTTCAAATGTTCGAAAATCCTGACGGTAAAAAAGTTGTATGCAATTAGAGGGTAGCCACCCGTATTATTTCCAAACAGGTGGAAGGCATTACGTTCTATTTGCTGTTCGTTTGAAGGTCCCAACAGCATTAAGCAATGCAGAAAATAGAGTTTTTTATGTCGTATGGTTTCCGATATTTTGGGGAAATACTATTATGAATTTCGATATTCAAAGACTCATTATTCCCTTAATATTAAGTTTAGGTTAAAAATTCAAAGTATAATTTCTGCTTGTTTATTCACAATAAATCACCTGCCGGAGTTTGTCAGTGTTGTTCAGTAACATCCTGTTTAGACAGAACATTTTTTCTGAATTAGTGGCCGACACTTTGAGAGGCAATGCCTTATGAAAAATAAATATAAAATTTAGAAACTGTATTTTAAACAAATAATTGATAAAATAATTAAGTTAATTTACCATTCAGTGGGCAATGGTAAAAATTGAGACCTTCAACCTGTGAAGGAACAACCATTGAAACTTACCCCCTTCGCTAAATTAATAGGGGTACCCACCCTCTAACTGCTTAGAATTTTTTCTGCTATCGAGTTTTGTGAAGATTTAATGTTGTCTTTTAAAGGATTTGATCATAAGAAAGATGAAAGGCCATCTTGCTGCAACTGTCTAGAATAGAATACCCCAAGGTTAGTTTCTACCATTAAAAAGTTTGTTTTGGAGCTGTTGAACGATGAAATTACAACATATTGATAAATTGATTGATTTTAAATACTCAACATTTCCTCAAACTTTTTTTTAATATTATTAAGCGGTGCAAAGTAGGGACGCAGTCAGAGTGCCCTTACCTTAAACAAACTGCTTAAATAGCATTTTTGCCCCTTGAAAATCCTAATTTTCTCGGAGAAGGACCCCGTGGAAGGAAGCGCTCTCCCCCCTCTTTATTGATAGTATCGGTGTTACTTTATAACAATCCAACATTTTGAAAAATCCCCCCCCCCCTTCCCAAACACAAATCCTGGCTGCGGCCCAGCACAAAATCATCTCTGCTGTCACGAAGTAACCCAGGTTTACGGCAAAAATACAAGGGAACAAAATGAACTGGGATTACGGAATAAATTGTAACAAACTATTACATTTGACGTGGTCGAGTTAGTTTTGATTCTAAATTGTATATGCTGTGTATATTAGCTATTAAGGGCAAGGTCACCTCAGATTTCAACGTCTTTTTTTTATTTTTATATTTGTACCAGATATTTTTTCTTATTTTAGACATAAGTTGTGATTAAATCTTCCTCTTGGTAAATTTTTTTATCTTTCATAGTTTTTGCGTAATGAGTCGTAAACGTCAAAATTTGCACTTTACGGTTTTATGTACGCCACTAAAACCAACTGACATACCTAATCGAAAAAAATCACAGTTTATAACAATGTTGAAGGCTGTGATTTGACATATATGAAACTAAATAAATATATTAATATTTCTAAAATTTGTTGAAATTTTTAATTTTTCATTTAAAAATACAGCATTTTTTTTTATTAAATACGAAAATATTTGATTTCTTTGTATTTATAGATGTCAAATCATAGCCTACAATAGCGTTATACACTGTTAATTTTTTCGATTCGGTATGTCAGTTGGTTTTAGTGGCGTACATAAAACCGCAAAGTGCAGATTTTGACGTTAGTGACTCATTACGCAAAAACTATGAGAGATACAAAAATTTCCTAAGAGGAATATTTAATCACAATTTATGTCTAAAGTAAGAAAAAAATATCTGGTACAAATATAAACATTAAAAAAGTTGTTGAAAACTGAGGTGAACCGTGCCCATAAATATTTGAATATGAACAGAATAAATCAACCAGAAACGTGGAAGCAGAGAACTTGTTGCACAAAATCTTTGTCGGCTGTTTTCGAACGTGATATTATTTATATTTCTGCGTGAGGATTGACATGAGATGTATCGTGCAAAATTAATAACTAAGTCGTTAAAATGCTGCCTCAAGCTATTGCAGAGACGCCGGCATCGTCCAGCCCGATTGCCACATGCGAAAATCGAGCCCGGATCGCCATGGTGGGAGGCGAGTGCTCTAGCCACTTAGCCAACCGCAGTCCTCCCCCCCCCCTAAAAGAGTCTAATCATATGTAGAGTAACATAAATATTTTAAAATAAATATAATCATATCATTTTAATATTTTGTTTATGTAACGTCCATTACGTTATTTTCACAAAGTTAAATTTTCGCCGATGTAAGTAATGTCTTGAAGTAACTTCACTGTAATTAAGCAATCATCATCTTATTTTGACTTGTAGTTTGCCAGTAGCAAAGTTTTAACTGCTAATAGTTTTAACCGTCAATTTTGTTATAACATTAAAATTGAAATACCAGCATACCACGTAAGTGATTCAAATATAAATGTTTTCATGTTATTTTGATGTCGAGAAAATATAGTTATAGTGACGCCTAACATATTATTTTTGTGCAACGTTGAGCTTAACACGAATATAATTAAACATTGAGAAATGAAAAAGACCCGTCTACGTTTTAATTTACAATTATTTCGTACCAAGATCAGATCAGACACCCAAAGTCAATACAATACACCGAACATTTAGAAAATTATTTGTATCAAATTGCACAAAATCTAAGGACACGTGCCCTATCTCTCCAAACTGCTCGGCGAAGGTAGCAGACACCGCAGCAGAAAAAAAATTATAACTGCCGTACAAGCGAACAAAATTGTGATGGCGTCTGAGAATCTGAGTTTGTTTTTCGCCGGAGAATGTGTGTAGGTTCTGACTACCTAACACTTCAAAGTCCTTCGTGGAATTGCCGTGTTTCCCTGAAGTAATATGAGGAACTCACGGATCCGAACACAAAGAATTTGCTTCAGTAATAATAATACTCTACCATGATGAACTGTAGCGAATCTGTAATAAGGGGATCCAAATAGAAATTTTCCAATATTCCATGAAGCATGTACGCAGTTTGTAACGTGCTTTTTTTTATCTCGAAGGCCACCCAGATTCTGCCTTGATTTTGCTGACTTCTTCTCTAGTAATAAACCTTATAAAAAATTTGAAATACAAAATACTGTTTAGCTAATACATAATTGCAAAAATTATTTTGATATTTTCACAATAAACCAAACTTTATTTTTCACGGATAATATTATAACTTCTTTAGTAAGACTGAGATAAAACTGGTTGCTTGACCAGGCGAGAAGACTTTCATTACTGGTTTTCTTCTACTGCAATGTTCGATATAAGAATCATGATGCGAGAGAGCACAGATTAATGGAAAAAACTTTTAAGTCAACGTTACAGAGTACAGTCATCTGGAGTAACTTGCAACACCTGGGGTAACTTGAAACAACATTTCAAGAATTTTTATTATACACATAGAGATCGTAAGAGATAAAATAAAAATAAATTACATATTAAGTTTTGCAGTGGTTTCGAAAATATTTTTAACGCAAATTAATACATGATCAAAAATTCATTCTTACAGTTTTAAGACTTATATTTTCATTTCCCGTTTTTTAAGTATGAAATAAATTGGTGCAATTCTTCATGGAATCAATATTAAGTGCATAAGTAAATATTTTGTGCTGGTTCGTGAAGCGAGTACTAGTTTTTCTGTGACAAACAGCAGTTCCTATCGCAACAGTTCCCAGTCAGGTCGCTCTTCATTAATGATTTTCACAGTTGGACGTAGAAGTTCATTTCGTGGTCTTGTCACAGTTGCTGTAGAGGCGAAGTCACTGCTGTGAAAGTGAACAAAATGTCTCACAATCAAAGACTTTCATCCCTACGTTAAGGCTCTGTTTCAGACGCCATATCAGTTTTTTCTTTCTCCCCCATCCCCCACCCCCACGCTTCTATGAAATTCTGAGAAGGCAAATGTGGAATTTGAAATTATAGGGCAAATTATATTTACTTTACACTATAGTACAGGCATGGAAGTTGCACATTTAACATGTTATGAACTTTGCAATATATTCTAAGAAACTTACTGTAAACTCTTTGAAAATGTTCCAATTTGTGTCTGTTGTGTGTTAAACATTAACGTTCAAAATCTTCTCAAAATGCACAATTTTGCATCTTAAAATCAAAATTTTTCCGGGGTAAGACTCCCAGACCCCCCGCTTTAAATCGACCAACCGGTGCTAGTAAAAATAAATCCTCCCATCCCCCTTAATTCCACTCTGGATCCGCCCCTGCTTTTAACGTATATTTAGGCTGCAAACAATCAGACACATTAAAGAATAGAAACAATTTGTCTGGATGGTTGTGGACTAAATACGTGTTAAAAGATTAAAAATCAGACAAATCGTGGATAAAAATGGGCGGGATGATTGTGGACTAATTAAGTGTTAAAAGTTCAACTGCCGTGATTATCACGTAGCGCGAGATGAATATAATTTGCGCTATAATCGCAAATTCCATATCATTCTTCTAAGAATTTCATGAAAGGAAAAATAAAATAATTCAATATAAGGACAGAAAACTTGACATACGCCAGGGAAAGGAGGGGGGATTAACAACTGTGGAATGCAATAGTCAATAGAGGCTGCAATAAAGACGAGGTTGCACAAATAAAGATGAACGTAATCGATAAACCACGCCCACTCAAAGCCACCACAGCCGGAGAGGGCTCCGTATGGACAGACTAGTATTGAATGCGAGTGAACAAACAGAGGTTCGTTAGAAGGACTTGCTCCAGGAATACGGTTCTATTCCAGACGCGCCTTTATTTACAGTCGTGCCTGGCTGGCGGCGTGCTTCGTCTCCCTGGCTCCCACACGCAACAACCATCTGTTTAAATACTTAACACGCCTGCACACGTCTAGTCTTGATTGTGCGCTGTAAATATCAGCACCGCCTTATATGCGGCCACGTACCTGCTCTACTAACTCTAGAGCCTGTCAGACTCTGGAACAAAAACACAACAGTACGACTTTACGGGCCCAACATGCCTGGAGTTTCATGACACGGGAGCGCGAGCGAACATGATCTTTCATTTATCTCAAACAATTGCAAATAACTCCAATATTTTTTAACCAAATGCTTCGAAAAAATTTGAGACTTTGTTAAGTCATACGATACACAATATTGCCGGAGGTTTTTTTTTAGTAATGCACTGTTTGCTAGCAAAAAAATTATTTTGCTTAATTTGGCTTACTTTGACAACAAAATATATGCTATTTCAGCGGCAAAAATCAAAAAATCTGTTTGGTGTATTGCAACAAAAAAATTCATACATAAACGTTGATATATAAGTGTTAACACTGTCAGAATGAATTTTTGATGTGTGTATAAATTTGCGTTAAATAAAATATTTTCGAAACCACTGCAAAACTAAAGAGCGAGGCCTTAAGAGGCCATACTCTCTAGTTTATACTGGTTTTGCGATAATTGTTTTTAAAAGTTTAAACGAGAGTAGATATAAAAAATCTTTTTGGCAGTGTTGTTTAAAATGGTTTTTGCTGTGATAGCTATTTTTTTTTCAAAACAAGAAATTATACGGTTTCGACTAAAAAGTCAATTAACCAGTATTTCGTTAATTACATAATTAGTTACTACCGTAGTATTTACTTTCTTGAAAAAAAAAAAAAAGAAGCCAATATAGAGAAAAAGATTTGAAACAAAATTGTCATACAGATTTTTTTATATCTGTTCTCATTTAGGCGTAAAAAATTAATTTATCTAAAAGAGTAGAAACTAGAGAGTATGGCCCTGCAAGATTTTTCTCTAGGCTTTACGAAGTGATAAATTAATTTGAATGGAATAAAACATGTAGCCATGTTCAAAGCACTGCTATATCCGTGTTTCGCGTACATCTAATTAGTACATTTTGAGATACGGCAGTTTATATAAGAAAAACAAGCCGTTGTTAGGTATGTTAAAGGGACATAAATAGTGTTTGTAGTGTTCGTTATACTTTTACTGTGTGACATTATGTAATCGTGTTTTTTCTTGTCGTAAATTTTGTTGCTTCGTACACACGGAATAATGGAACGTATTTAATGCCGTATTTATGTGCCACTTCAGCTGAGTTACATTATTTCTGAAGAGATAACGGTTGTAATACAGAACCACTATAGTTGTAACTCAGGACATACAACATCAGCTAGCCATTCTTCGTGGGAGGAAATTGGAACGAATGGATGAATGACGAGACGCGGATGCAGGGTATATGTACTTCTAAGCAGAGCCTAGACTCATACTCAGCTAACGTCTTTGACCGAGGTTATTGTGTAGCAAAAACTTCTGTCTCTATTATTGTTTTACTAGAAAATTAACATTTAGGCCGGCGAAGACTAAAATAATTTGTACAAAAATATTACTTTATAAAAGTAACTCATACTTCAGAACGCTTGGTAAGGAAATGGAAGGTATTTTTACTTTATTTTTTAATAGCAAAACAACACTTAAGTATGAAAAATTACATCGTATAAGTTCAAGCAATATTGGTGTAAATTTTTCAGAATACCACCATGGAAATTACTGTGCATATATAAACACGCACGTACATATTGTTACAAAGTGTTAACCGGGAAAGGGGAAGATAAAAAGCCAGAGATGAAAGGTAACAGAGTTTATTAGAATAGAGAACAAGGAATAACAGCAATACAGAAATAGAGGCGAGTCGAAGGGTTAGAGTAAGGCGAGACAGGAGATAGGTAAGGGATCGCTCTCCTTCCCTAAACCAAAAGGAACTCACCGCTCGTGCCGCCGATGGAGTTAGTTCTCTAGCCAGTGGTCGCACCCAGACTCTAACCCAGAGTCCCTAGATGCGGTCGCCGCCCGAGCAGAAGACTCACTCGTCGACTCTCTTCTCCAACTCCAACTCCCCCTTCGGTAGATAGCTCGATGTCTATACCATTCTTCGCACCCCCACCAGGCCGTCAAAATCCTCCCCTCTGATTGGTTCCAGCTATGCCCAGAAGCGGAGCAATCCCTGCAGAATCCAGGAGTTTGCAAGGTGTTGGGTAAGTGTTAAGACCCACTTAACTCCTCAAGTCATCGGATTCCTGGGACACCACTGTTGCCGCAATCCGCACATTTTGGTGACTTGTTGATTACCCAGCACCCACTGACCGCCTTTCTGCGACGCCACCGACGCTGCAGGATTATGCACTCGTCCTCCTACTCTTCCGCGACAGCACCGACGCCGCCGGATTGCGACACCGTAACAATACACACACACACACACACACACGTACATATATATATATATATATATATATATATATATATATATATATATCGCAGTCGAGTAAGTGTCTCAGCGATCTAACAAACTATATATAGTATTTACTTTATGAGTTCCCCCCGCCCCTTAACATTCCACTACATCTGGTGGACATGTTTAGTTCGTGTAGTGCTTTCCTCAAATATGACTCATAAAAACATTCTTTATTTACGCATGATTAGCGCTCTTTACGTATCCTTAGTGAACAAAATATTTCCATTCCCATCAGTATTGTCACACAAGAAAACGCTCTAGTAAGCTATTATGCACGTAGTATAAATTGCTAAAAGTATTGATTGACCAAATGATAATTGTAGATTAATTTGCTGTACTTTTCATAATGTTTAACCAATTTTGACCAAAATTAGTAATCTGAAATAAATAGCTTCTATTTATTCAACACAGCCTAGCTAAATTTCACTGTAAAAATAGTGTCGTTCAACCGAATGTAACGTTACACTTAATCTTAATGTTACTTTTATTCAGCTAGTCCATAGCTACATCAGGGCAATTTTATACAACAAAACCACACCTGCTCTCAAGGAGGTGTAGTTAAGGTAGTGCAATAAATTAATTAACAGTAAAAAAACATTTTTAAAAACAATCTTTTATTTAAATGCTCTAAAAAGAAAAAATAAACTTAAAATTAAATAAAATCCGTTATTTTATTACATTGCACAGTTTATACGTTATAAAAGCTTGTCGAGAGATTTACACTTTTTTATAAAGTAAAAATGTTTTTCTTAGAATTACTTATGTTAAGATCAAGTTACATATTGTAGTCTTGTTTATCTACACACGTAAATCGATAGTATCATATAAATCATGTAATGTAATACATTGTGTAATGTAATAAATTGATGGATATTTATTTAATTCAAAATTTATTTTCTTCCATTTATAGCATTCAAATAAAAGCTTCTTTTAAAAATGTTTTTTTTTTTTACTATTAACTAATTTTTCCCCATGTTAACACGAATACCAAATAAATATACGTCCACCCTCCTTGAGCTTTGTTTAGAAGGGTAAGAGCTAATATACAACAGTGGTCGGCCCAGTGCCCTGAGGTGGTACGTTCACATCATGTTTGATAAACTCTTATGCCACTCTGTCTTCGGCATGCCTCACCTTCACTTGGGTGTTTGAAAGTATGCGCCACTTATTTCAGCTTGAAGCTTACTTGTGACTAACGAAACACAGTTCCGGGTTTACTTTTGGATTTTTTCACCACCGCTAGAATTTACCGAGGGTGTAGGTCGATATTATTTAAGACACGATCCCGCTATTCTTACCGTTCAGCTAGGCAGTAGTACACCATCTCCTCGTGGAGCTAAATGCGGACGTCATTTTATTCGTATTCTTCTCAGCAAACCCTTTCGTTTGGTACCCATATCATGGGAGTGCATAAATAATAACTTGTCCACCATCTTGGGCTGTCCGTCATGTTGGATTTAGAATTACGTCTCTTAGCTAACCACGCACTGTCATCCAAACTAAGCGTATATGCAAAATTTTATCTCAATCGGTTGAGGATACCTGCTTTAAAATTCAGTTGCAAGATTTAATCCAAACAAACATACAATCACCGCTAGTTAAATAAAAGCTTGTAAAAAAGGGGGCAAGGTTTAAATTAGTTACCATTGTCAGAGTAATAATAATTGTTCATGACGAGATGAAGGTTTGAACAACTATGTTCGATAGTAGAGAAATGAAATCGTAAATATAAACTCTTGTTATATGCGTGTTTTAAATTTAGGTGTATGTGATATAACATCAAAAAATATTTTATGTCACAATAACATTTATTCACGGAATAAATGCGGACCTATTAGTGGCAATGTGATAGTTGATGGCTCGTAAAAGAACAGAATTAGTTTTCTGACATGATATATATATATGTGTGTGTGTGTTAATATATGTATGTATATATGTTATTGTGCGACGAATGAAAGTTAGAATGTACCAGTACTACAAAAATGTATTATGTTTAACATAAAGTAAACATATTCTCTTTTATTCACAAAACACAGAAACAAAATTACAAATTCGCATTAGCGACAATACTTAAAATTACAAACACATTTTTACAGACGTGCAGTTCGGCCATTTACATTTTACATTAATCAATATACAGGTTAAATAGCTGCTAGAAGTGTGTGCCAAACTGACGCTACATTATCCTGCGCAGTATAGCGTGATTATTTACATAATATTTTCTAATAGAAACAGTAATTAAAATGGGGTCTATACACACACATTCTCTCTTTGTCTCAGTAAGTTATATACATAGTTAATTAAATACAGGCTGGTCCATGGTAATACGGTAACCGTACACGTTTATGCAAAGAAGAAAACAGTGAGTTGGCGGTTATTGCGTATACTTCAGAGTTCCACTCAGAATTTACGAAACATAGGTCGGTTCTCAAATTAGAGCCTTGTAACCGTGTTTTCAGCACGCCCCGACATGTTCGGCCGCCTGTGTTGAACAACCGTGTGACGTAGAAACCTCTTAATGTAAGGTGTTGGGCAGAGGAAGGCGGCAGAGAAGTAATTGAAACACAAACTTTGTGTGTAGAATTGATTACAGGAGTGGGTTCCTATTGTTCCGGGCGGGTTATTTTCGGGGATTCCGGAGACGCCAGTCCCGTTGGAACAATGAAAAGTGACGACGGATTGTCGGACCTACGGAGAAAATGTCGGATCGTTAGGTTAGTGCCGGAAGAAGGGGGGATGGTCGGAGAGTTTATTTATGCCCCTTCCCACCCCCGCAGACAGTTTTTGTAACCCGATTACCTATTATTATCGACGGGCGGCCGGCGCACATAAGACTCGAGGCCCCGGGTGGAGGTAATGACGTGCTTTCCTCGTAACAGGTAATCCCGTTTCCGTGGCGTTCGTCACTTGCTGAACCGGGCTGGGGATTGACGTAGAGCTGGGGGGAAGGGGGAGGGGAGGTGTTTTGTTACTGGCTCCCCCCATCCTCCTTCATCACACACACACACCATTCTGCTGTCAGTAATTAGGAGAAGCTCCAGTGATTAAAATGTTTTCGGAGCCCAGGACGGGAGGAGTTATGAGGCGAGGGAGGGGTTGGATATTAAGGGAAGGCAGGGGGGTTCCTTTATGAAGGGACGCGGGCAGGGCTAATAGAATCATTTTCCCATCTGGGAGGGCGGCTCTGAAACGTGACGTCGAGATTGCCGCCAGAGTACGGGGCCGCACGCTGCCTCTTTTTATATATAATACGGGGGGCTGGGGGCGGGGAGGGGTCGCTTTTTATTTTAATAACAGGCCGCGTACCCGAGGCGCCATCGGCGACTGACTGCGGTCTGCAGCGCCCTCAGGAATCGCGTGCTCCTATACAGACCGTTACGAAGATATTATTTGATATATTCAAATACCTTCGCACGGAACAGTCGACGAGAGTATTCTATAGTATTGTTAAATGTGCTCAAGTGGGGAAAATCGTAATTTTATATTTGTCTGAAATAATGTTAGTTTACAGACGTTACTTGAGAGTGCATTTACCTCTCACAAAAAAAAATAGCTCACCCAGTTTTCCCATAATGACACTTCAGAGTCAAAATGTGCATATTTTATGTTCTTATGAGCAGGAAAAACCAATGAACATAATTAAACAAAAAAAAATCATTGAAGCTACATGTTACGTCAGATTTTAAAAATCGTGACATTTTTTAATTTTTTGCCTCGTTCATAGATTTTGTTTAAAAATGAGTACAAAATTTGTCTGAAATTTTGAATTTTGTTGCCCGGCTTACATATATATATTTTTTTTTAATTCAAAATTATTTAGTAATGGATTTTTAAACGTGTCAACCAGTGACCCGTGACACGTAGTTTTGATATTTGTTAGTAAGATAGTTAACTTCTATGCAACGTCTACAAAAGTAACAGTATTTATAGTAATATTAAATTATGATTTTTCCTCACTCGGACGCTCCTAAAAATTTGCAGGTGCTGCAGAGTTATTTGTTCCTTATTCAGAAAAAAAAATTCGCAATTTAACGTATTAGTATTTGAATATTACAATTTAGGGTAATTCACTCATCACGTATGGTTATTTTACTCAAAATGTTAGTTTGAATAAACATGTAAGTCGCCCTTGTAAAAGAACACTTCGAATCGTGTAATTTTACTCTAATATTTACGTGTTCATGCCGTTACATTTAAGCACATAAAACTTATCATTAAGGTTGTCATTCTGCGTTCGCTTTATATAGACGTATTTTTAAAAACGCGTACATTAACTTTGGGAATCATAAAGCCTTAAAAATTTGTATTTTGACCGGATAAAGCTGACATTTAGTGTTTTTTTTAAATAATAATTTGTGTAAAATTGTTCATAACAGGAACGTAAAACTACTTTAGGCAGGTGTAAATTATTCACTTTTGTTTTAGTTTAACAAACGAAGTCTGACCGCGCTGTATGCAAACGAGCAGCTCAAAGTTCCTCATTCATTTAGTAATGAGCGATTGTTTTTCCTATTTACAATTATGATAATATTGGAGAGTGCAGCTGGCTGGTAAGAGGATAAGTACATCTGGATACACACAACATGAACTGTAGTTTAACTAGCCTGTTTCTGGTTGTTTACCTCTTGATGGCAAGCTGTCTGTTCAAATTATCTTTCTCTCTTCTGTCTGTTTTTTTATCTTTCGCGTTCTGTATTTCTCTTTCTCTCTCTCGGACCCTTCTTTTTTGTAACAATTATCAGTTGACCTGCTCAGCTATTCATCAAGGCCATTGTGGATTCATATTGTGTTTCACTTTCCCTGTACAATCCCTTTCCCATAGCAGTTCGTACCAATGCGCTCGGTAACGCTGTTAACCCACTCCCTCTCTCTCATACACACCACATACTCCCCCACCTCTCCCTGCGCGAAACCCTCATCAACACACCACACACATGCAAATTCCACTAGTCTAAAATGTCATAACATATCGAAACCAATGCTAATAAAAGCTTAAACCTCGCTTTATCCAGATCATGAATCCACTCCAAAAATAACTTATTAACGATCGATTTAAAAGTTTCGTTAAAAAAATATTTTGTGGTTGGATACGTTCTAGAACAATATTTTAAATTTTTATTTCACGAATGAGTTGTAATTTCATCACACTGATGTCTATAAAAGGGTTTGGTTAGTAAAAACATATTTTTTTGAGTAGATTTACCAATAAAGAAGCCGCAGACCTGTAAAGAAGATAGCTACGAAGTATTCTTATTACAAATACTGTTCGTTTACAAATGACGTGGGACCGAAATAAAATTATATAGTTATGGAGATAATTTGTTTTTACATGCAATGAACATGTGTTCGGTACACATTAGAAAAACTTATTGCGCAAAACATGGAAAGAGAAAAAATGTCTCTGTCTCAGTCTGCAAAAAAGGCAGAACTTCTTTCAAATGTATTCCCTCACATGTAGGTCTCAGCGAATGACTATATTTCCCATGAAAAGCCAACACTCATTGAATTAAATAAATACCTATTTTTATTTAGATTTCATTAAAATTACAACAAACAAGATCACTTGCACGTGTACTGTTGTATGTAGAATCTTTATATGTTATGTAGAACAGAAGAGATGTAAATACCAACTATTATTTCACTCTAAAAATACTTTTTACACAACACAACATTTATTTGAATATGAGCCACTGCAAAATAACTTTGACGCAGAGAATTTTTTTTAATCATAAAACATTACTAACAAATAATAAGTATTAAAATGAAACTAGTTCAATGTAATCTCTTTAGTAATGTTATTTGTAGGGTTTTCAAGACACGCTTTATCTCTATGCACTGTAAAAAATTTTCTCCATCGATTTACGGAATTTCCGGTAAAAATTTCTCCGGATACCCCCGTGAATTCACGGAAACTTAGTTTTTAATCCAACAGAAGTTTCCGTAAAACAGTTTCATCGCACGTAACTGAGCCATATTTACATGTCTATAGTGGGTGAATTGCATTTTTACAGATTTGCAGATTTACCGGCGATGTTATTAAAATATATCCGTAATATTTACATTCGTCTAGCCCATAAGTTTTCGATTTTTTCCGTGCAAGTGTCCGCAGCAGACTTATGGACATATTACGTATGATTCCGTAGTGTGTATTTACTATAAACATTTCCGTATTTTACATTTACGGACACTATTTCCGTTTATTAACGGTACATTTCCGCTAAAATGTATAACGGTGTGCACGAGAGTATTTCAAGTAGTACCCTATGCCAGTGGAATTTTTAGCATGTTACTAAGGAGTACTAAACAACAGTTGCTAAAAACTCTCACAAACATAAGGTGGCACTGTTAAAAATAATTTTCGTTGTTTTGCGGAGAAGTGCTGGTAAAAAATTCTTCAGAAGTGTCCGTTAATTTACGGAAGGCAACTAACTCCACCTGTGGAAACTCGTATATTTATGTGACTTCTTTAGGATGCAGGCGCAATAATGCGTTCGGTTATTTAATTAAATTCTTCTCGCAGTTTTACATATGTTTAATTAATGAAACATAATGCTGTATAACTAAGTTTCAAAATAGTGGTTCCATTAATTAAACAGACGTTTCCGTAAAATTGCCCGTAAATTTACGGAAACTTTAAACAGTGTGTATAAAAGAGTTCACTGATTGACAGACACATCAGACTGCAGCCCAAATAGCTGGATTTATAAGCATGAAATATATTTTGTGGGTTCCCTTTAGGTCGCCGGTGAGCACTAGAAAGGGATTTATTTTAACTTCAACACTTACGTGGGTGAAAAGAGGTGAAATGTGTTGTCTAAGATTCGTCTACATAGCTAGAACCCGTCGGTCTATCGTCGTGACTTTTACTTCAGTGGGTCAATCGTAAAAATGCAACGCCAAACGATTCTCCGAAATTAAATCTTTACAGTATGTGGATGAAAATACCTGAATGCTGTTTTCGATTAATTATCGATTTCTATTGAACCCTTTGGAATACAGAGTTGATTTTTGCTTCGCAATAAAACTTATCTAAATACTAAAAAAGCAGTTTCAGGATTGTTCAAAATTCGACTCTCAAAGAGTAAAAAAAGGGAAAACGTGTTTTTTATTAAACGTCTGTACAACTCGAACCCAATGGGCTATCGTCATGATTTTTACTTAAATTAGAAACGTATACAAATGCATGAGAACTTCAAGGCGTTTCAAAATTCTTTTATTAAGGTGGTGAAAAAAACGTTAAACGTGTTTTTTTCGATTATTCTTCCATAACTATCGAACCAGTCGAGATATCGAAGTGATCTTGCTACAAAACGATGTTTACGTAAAGTTCCATAATACTGTTTCAGAATATTTTCCAAATTCGATCCCAAACCAGTAATAAAGGGTTAAATGTGTTTTCGATTCGTTATCGATATACATTGAGCCCACAGAAGTTTTATATATCGACGTGATTTTTTATTAAGATCAATGCTTACTTAAATACCTGAAATATGGTTCGTTGATTTTTCGAAATATTGTACCTAAGTTGGTGAAATGTTATTAAACGGGATGAAAGGTGTTTACAAATTTTGTATATCTTGAACCCAGCTGGCTATCGTCACAGTTTCCACTTAAATGAGACGCCCATACAATAGCCCTCATTGCCTATTAAGTTTTTTTTTTATTCCAATCCCAAGGGCGGGAAAATACATGGAATGTGTTTTAGTTAAACCCACGAATCCTATCGAACCAGTCATTGTATAGTGTTGTATTTCGTTTTATGATGATGAATACATTAATGCCCGTAAACAGAGTTCAGAAATTTTCAAAATCAGAACGAACTCTTAGGGTTATGAAGGAATTAAAAAAGTTTTTCTGCATCGTCGATTACGCCTTAACTCAATGGATTATCATCGTGATTTTCACCTCAATTGGATACTTATACAAATGTTTAACCTGTGATAGTTGGATTTTGCGAAATTCGATCATTGAAGAGGTGAAAACACATCAAATTTGTTTTCATTTACTCTATGATATGTACCTAACCAGTTGAGATATTGAGTTTTTTTTATTCAGAATGACGCTTACGTAAACACAAAAAAAATAATTATTTCCATTTTTATGCTGAGAAAATACTTACAAATACCCAGGAGGGAGGGGGAGAGCTAAGTAGTCTTAGTAAACTTTTCAAAGTGGACGATCGGTAAAAGCAAGTACGTCTATAGAGAATTAATTTATAGGAAAGAAATTATATCGTTACGTATGTTTAGTCAACCTCTATGTGCCCAGTGATGGAATATTTTATTTATTTTAAATGAGCTTTCGGCGGTACGTATGATAGGTACAGCCATCAATGGTCGTGCTCGAGATAAATGAGTCATCATACAACGTATACTACTTATATTATCCGCATACTGCCTCATATTCGTCTATTTTGCTATTACTATAAATTAAGCCCGCGACAGGAATTAAGAACGGCAGGGACAGATTTAGGACAGTTTTATTTTTCAGATGGGCAGCTATATCTACTTAGCCTGCTGCAAAATAAGCTCAACCTGCAGCTTGGTTATCTTACACTTGATGGCCAAGCTACTAATCTGGCGTACAAAGAGGTCCATCAATAGAATCAATGAGGAGCAGACTTTCAAAACCAGACATGTCCACCTTATCTATAGCTGTAGAAAAAAGTGAATAAACATAATCTTTTATAGCACTAACTGAGAATAAACATATCCATTTCAATAATACATATGTTTTTATGGTGCCTGAGTTCATACTCGTATGTAACACATCTTGTTTATTTAGAAAGGGTATTTGACTCATTTTCGGATTTTGGACACGTCAGGTTTGAATGTTTGCTCCTCAAATATTCTCTGTAACGAGTAATACACGCATGCAATGCCACGGGCGGACTGCGGTAGCTTATATCGTAGACATTATAGTTTGTTTGTTCGTCTCCTATGCGGTTCTATACCAGTCATCCGATTGCGATGAAATTTCTGCAAGAAAAATTGGGTGGGGGAAGGCAAAAATATGTAGAGGAACAGAACAGGATACCCAAAAATTTTAATGAACGAACAAACTTTTGTAAGTTGTACGTTCGCCCGCAAAGGTCTCTGCAATTTTTTTGGGTAACAGAGGGGCAAAATGGAGAAGAGGGGCAGAATGGGATATCCAAGAACTTAAAAAAACTAAATAAACTTTAATGAGATGTTGTGCATGCGTTCGCGAAGTTTTCAGTCGAATAAAAAAGAACTAAATTTGAAGGGAGGTGGTAAAAGTGGGGTATAGGGGCAGAACGGGGTACCAAAAAAATAATTTAATGAAAAATAGTTTTGGTGAGTAGTGTGTGCGCCCCCGAAGGTTTCTACCAAAACAAATTATACTTTGGGGGTGGTGGGAGGTAAAACGAGGTACAACGGTAGAACAGGATACCGAAAATATTCTGTGGTACATTTTCCCGTGTGAAAATGTTTCTAAAACGGACATTAATTACCATTAACATTACTTTGCCTGATTCAGCATTTCTCAAAATTTTTTGTTTCAGAAATATTATCGTATTAAATTGAAATCCCGGCGAACAAAGTTAATGTTGAATAAATATTCTACAAAGAAAATAAAAAACAGTTTTTTATTTATACGTTAAACAAAAATTTTCCTAACCGCAATGTTATTTTGCAGTTGTTCATATGCAAAGAAAATTTATGATGTGGCAAGTAAATTGTAGATCAAAATTCCTGCAAAAATGTACTAAAAGTATACCATAAATTTAAAGACATTGGACGTGCATTTTCCGCTTTTAACAGTATACCAGACTAAATAGGAATTTGACGCGAAGACCTGTGACGTTAAGTAAGAATTAATTCTTCCTATCAGTATCTACAAAACATAGAACGTTCTTACAAACTACAGTAACTTTTCGTAGTTATACTGTAACTAAATCTTCGTGCTATGGAAGGAAATGTCAAATCACTGCAGAATCATCATGCTTCATGTAAATATTGAGGAACATCTGATTTCCCCACGCTCCAATCCCTCCATGAAACATACAAACTTTCATGAGATCTAAGTGTTAAAATCACACACTCTGCAATAATTACTTGCACTTTTTACACAGAGTTCCTCAGTAAGACTGTTTCTAACACAATTGTTTATATTAATACAATTGTATTGTGCAGTTGCGAGGAAAATAAATTTATTTTTCCATAGCAATATTTCGTCAAGGATCCGTCCGTAAAAAAAAGTACACAAAAATGTACAGTGTAGCGGAAGGTGAAAAGGGATCTCAAATAACTTGTTTATTGCGCTGCCTGGAATCTCGCTGAAGGCTCGTTCACAATCGGCAACATAACTTACACAGCATAACATGCAAAATTGCCTGTACACAACCAACACGAAATATAAATTTTTTTGGCGGGAACTAATTTTTCATCCGCCTTGGAGAACCCTAAAGCCTTAATTATTTCTTGACCAATCAGAAAATAATCAACGAGAAAGAAATACTTTGTTATTGTGCGAAAATTTTCGCGCCAACCGATCTTATGACTTTTCACTTTTTTACTGGCCGGCATAAAAAACTTGGCATAGTAAACTCTGAGATGACCATATATAACGCCATGTCAAGCAAGTTACGCTACGTAAATTACGCCAATAATTAGTTGTGAACGGGGCTAGACCGCAATTTAGGCAAACGTTTTCATATAAAATGGAAAGTAGAGTAAGTAAAAAATGTTAGATTCCGTAGTAGACAAACAAGTAAACACCATAAAAACCAATCGCCTCCCACCAAGGCGATCCGAGTTCGATTCCCGGTGGGGTCGGTCCCCGATTTGCGCATGTGGGGATCGTGCTGGATAATGCCGTTTGTCGGCGGGTTTTCTCGGGGATCTCCCGCTTTCCTCGAAATTACATTCCGGCGCTGCTCCATACTCACCTCATGCTATCCCTCACCAGCGCTAAAGACCTCGATCTTAGTCGTCTGTGACCTCGATGTTAAGCGCTGACCAAAATCTCTCACTCTCACCACAAAAACCACTATTTACTTTAGTCATAGTGCGGTATGAAACAGCAAAAAAATATTAGCGAGTTATTATGTTATGGCAAATGGTGCTAATATCACGACTATTGCACAAAAGCGGCAGAGACAGAGCACATTGTCAGGTAATGCTCTTGTCATTTCCCATGAGCCGTCTGTTTACCGCACACACCCTGGGGTCGGTCAGGGTTTAATCAGAGCTGACAGAGTTGACACAGTCAAAGATCTAATTATCTGAATCGTGTTTGCGGGAGGATGTAAACCATCGTGGACTGAAATCCCGTACGGACAGAGTAAAAATATATCCCTAACACTATTATCCTAATTAGTTTAAGTGAGAACCTCCAACAGCAAGATGAAAAGAAAAAAAAAATACAATCAAAACCAAAACAGATATATATTTGTATTCAAGGAAATAACGGCAGATATGCTCAGGACAAACTCGGAGACATTAGTTTTCCTATCGGTTCCGTCTTTTCGTTATGGGTCCCTTTTTAAGGCGCCCGCCTACTGGCCGTGTGTTTGTGTGAGTGAGGCACGGCGCCAAGGGCGATGTTGACCGGCGCATCTGGTGCGGTATCGCCTCTACCGCAAGACACTGAAACGGCGTGCAGAGGTATCCAGATCACTCGTCTGACTGACACTTTCAGTGGCGACCCCATCTTTTTATTGGTGAAAAGTTTTAAGTAAAGTCCATTGCATCTTTCTGGAGTAGTTTCTGGGAATACCGTGAGTAGTTTTTCAGGTATAACAGGTTGAATAAAAGCTATTTTTAACCATTTTGAGGGGCACCCAAATGAATTTTCTAATTGATGTGATGTTTTGAAACTACCGTTCCATCATCGTTTGACGTTAATTTCCTTTCCGTACATTGGCGCAATAGGCACATGTGGAATAGTTTTGTTGAAAATACGTATTTATGGTCACACTTTTAAGCACGAAGTAGGACGGCGCCTTTAAAGATTTACTGGATTCGTGCACATTTAAATTCCACAGTGTTTGCCAAG
This sequence comes from Medauroidea extradentata, assembly GCA_003012365.1. NCBI lineage: Eukaryota > Metazoa > Arthropoda > Insecta > Phasmatodea > Phasmatidae > Medauroidea > Medauroidea extradentata. The sequence continues at coordinate 41,667 of PNEQ01075627.1, forward strand.
TCTGAAAAGTAGGTTCTATTCGCTCTTTTTATCCTCACCACTCTCGCCAAGTTTTATGACAACTTCTCGCACACATGGTTTACTATTTCGAGCATTTTCCTGTTATACTTTTGGTTCTGTGACGTCGTTTTGTATACGCCAGTCACATTCATTTCCGGAATTATACTTGAGTATTTGTTGACAACAGCTTATGCCGGGTTTTCTTTTTGTTTATCGAGGGTTTCCTATGACTCTGCAATATTCGCTCGCAGTGCTGTACGTCCACCAAAAAAGTACAACTTACAGTTCACCCACATTGCAAGAATCGTTCAATAATCTTAGTCTTCCCATCGCTGCAATATGCGATAAATGTCGAGGTTTTATTTCCCATAGGTGGAAAACGTTGCCGGCTGTGAACGGTTTCCTTGCAGCACTCTTTCAGTCGCTTATCTGACCACTGTGAGCGTCCCCCAGATAAATTCTGTCGAAGTTCGATATCCGTCATCCGAGGTGTCTTGGTCCAGCAGTCTTCACCCCGCTAGGATACGTCTGCTCAAAAACACTGTATAGCCACACACAAATAAATATTTTTCATCAAAACTATTCTGAATTTTTAGAACATAGTGTATATTGAAACAATTAAAAAAACACCTATATCCTTAGAAGTGTGTTTAGTAAAATTCTTGAAATGTGCACTGTATGTGTGAATTATTAAATTTAATGTTTCAGATTTGCGTTATGTGTAAGCCCCCGTGACCAAAATGTTCTCTTACCGTCCCGTTTTACAAAATTTATGAGAGAAAATATGTTTTTCACGCTTAAAAAATCTCGTCACAAAGAAAAACCTCAAAACAAACACTATCTCGTACAAATTATGCATATTTAACATAAGACCATCTTTGATTGAGTAAAAAGCTGCCGTCTTCTATTTTTACAAAAATAATTTTTAAACGGGTTTTCGAAACCAATGTTTAACTTCTAATTCATTTTCAAAATGCCTTGCACGGTTTCTACGCTAAACAGTTGTAATTTAACGGATTTTTAACTTAATCTTTTTTTTTTTTTTTTTAGCAAAAAGTAATAAAATTGTATAGTCACACGAGAGGCTATTAGATACGTGAAATTGGCATGAAGAACGACTTTCTTTATCAATGGATGTAGGTATAGTTGAAAGAGATCTTGCACATAGTCTGGATAGACCGTAAAAATAATCTATAGAGTTAAATGAAATGTTTTATCAAACATGCAGCACAAGTAAGAAATGAAAATTTAAAAATGTCAACAATTTTTTAAAAATACAAAAATTTACTTTCTTTTTTGTTTTACATGTGTCAAATCACATCCTACAACATTGTTACACACTGATAATTTATCGGTTTGTTATGTCAGTTGTTTTTAGTGCCGTAATAAAACCATAAAGTGCAAATTTTGACATTTACGACTCATTACGCAAAAACTATGAGAGATATACAAACTTCCTAAGGGGAAGATTTAATCACAATATTGATGTATTAAATAAGAAAAAATATTTGGTACAAATATAAAATTTAAAAAAAAAAGACGTTGAAAACTGAGGTGAACCGCGCCCTTAAAGTTGTCCAAGCTATACATAAGTCCAGAAATAACCACATAATTAGCACACCACGCGAATACTGGCCTGAATTTAACAGGAAAATGTTAGTGGCAATATGTTGTACGATGACATTTTCCATACGCAATGTGGCAACATAGTTCTGCAGTTAGTCCCTCCCCTCTTGTGTTCCACAGATATCTCCTTACCTTACTATTACTGTTCTGACCTGCATATTAAGGGTGCAGGTTAAAATTCCGAGCAGACCAAACATGATTCTTGATTCTATATTTACTTGACGAGACATACATAACATAATACCTGGACGTGGAGCGCAAGAAGAGACTTTTTCAGTGCAGTGTTGCCACATTGCGCACATAAAACGTCCCACAACCATTAACCACTAATATTGTCGTCTCCAATTCAGGCCAGGATTCGCGTGGTGTGCTTATTATGGACATGAATGGACACCCTGGTAGCAATGTGGGCCGTATCGAGATAAACCAAAAGCGAGCGGTGGCATATAATCTGTAGGTTCGATAGCTCAGCTCCACCGAACTTACTTAAATATGTAAATCCCTATACTTGTCGCACCAGGCCTATCTGGAAGCATCGCCCTGAAGTGTATTACGGTGTCGTGTATATTCTACATTTACTGTTGCCAGTAAACTGCCGATAATATACTTGAGCCCAAATCCATGTACTCTAGTCCTAGTAGGCTGTACTCCACGCCAGAGATGACAAGGCAGGATGTGTGGGATTTTGCATTTAAAACCAGTAAATGGAGTTTATTTATTATTTACTTGTTAACTTTTCAGCCGGCACTTCGATTTTGTAAATGGAATCCAAGACCTAACGACTGTCACATTTTTAGGAACGAAAATCAAAATCCATGTGAATCGTTTTCAAGAACTGGTTTCCAGAGTTCCTGGTTTGTAAGGTCGTAGCTGTTTCTCATTCAAATAGCTGTTGCTGTGACTAAGGTAAGTTCTCTAGTTGTGCTAGTATCTGCGAGGGGTCAAATATATGCTGGCGCTAATGGTGGCAATGCTCGGTTTTGCACTTGAATTTCTCTCCATATACGCCAGCATAATAAATCCGACCCTTTCTCGATTCAAACGTAGCTGGAGTTGCAATTATTCTCTTGTCTAACTCGTCCATAAGAAGTTCCTTACTATGGCCAGTAAATTTTTGTCGAAATGCTTGGAAAACTTTTCCTAAACGGGGTTGCCACAATGGCTTCCTTTCGCGTGTAAACAAAGCGACATTTCGAAGTGTACGCTACGATATAGATGCTCAAAGTTGTTCGTAAACTATAGCGAAAACCTGTTTACATTTATAAACTGGTAATATACAACCAATGTTACCATTATAGTACGCATATCTTCTTGTGGAAGTTATGTCCGAGAACTGCGCGGGAAAACAGGCGTGATTTATACGTTTTCCTGGTTCACTATTGATTTACGTTCGAGACGAGGTTACTTCCCCTACACTTGTTCTGACTGTCGCCAGCGCGTTCTTTTGTTTCCATTCCCATCGGCTGGAGCCAGCCAGTGATCGAACCTCGCGCGCTCGGAAGGCGGGCTCGCCGCAGACAAAAGACGCTCGCGGCTACCGACGCTGGACGACACGCACCGGATGACAAACGCCGCTCGGAGGGGGTGGGGTGGCGCCGGTAAGAGCTACGGAGCTTTTCCAGCCGCAGATAAAGGTTCATTACTCGTCGCCGCGCGATACCCGGTGTGCAGTGCGGCACGCGCGCAGGGGAAGGGGAAAACAGCCAGATAAATTACACAATCGGGCAGATAACAGCGCGCCGTGGAAGGGGATACGAGAGACCCTGTTTTATGATTGTGCTCGCTAAAACCCCGGCCATATTTCACCGGCCAAATGGCCGCGGCCAGAGCACGTCCACCTCCCTGTGCCGCCCTACTACCCCTGCTGTCGCCATTGTTTCCATTCAGCGCGCCGACCGGCTCGTTATTGTGCGCCCGCCGCGATTACTCGATAATTGCGAGACTCTCGTAGCGATCGCGATATGCCGCAGCGCGGTGGCATTCGGAACGAGCCCGCCCCTTCCCCCAGCCCCCTCGACATCTTCTCCAACCCCGTGTGTTCTATCCTGGACTTGTCGCGACACTTTCCTTCTTCGCACGTGGCTATATCTCCCGCGTAGCACACGTGGCGCTGACTTATAGGACGTCGTGATATTGCCGAACATTACGACTAACGGCGGCCAATCATGGGGGCTTACCTCTGGTGCTTGTGTGGTGTCTGCTCCGCTCTGTGCCGGCAGTTGCACATATACAATAGAGGAAACATAACATACAAGTTCTATGTCGACAATGGTACACCACTACCCGCTCTAAAATATATTAAATAGAAAATCAGTGATCAAAGTCTGCATAGTCTGTTCACGCTAATGCCAGCACTTATAACGACCACAGCTTCTTTCAACTGCGAGCCATGCTCTCCCAGAGCCTTACCACTGCCGCGATATACTCCCCCCCCCCCCTAAACCTCTCCACCAGAAAAACTCATTGTTTTTCCGTCTCAATCCTCTCACCGGGTAAATTTGAAATTACATAACAGGCAACATTTTTCTGTATTCTCTCAGCACCCAAGTCTCCTCCAACCAAACAAAACTTATATCCTCCTAACCAAAGAAATATGTCTGAATGACGCACTGATGAAGGCCATCTTGCCATTAATAGAAATAAAAGTAAGATGTTTTTATTTTGGGGTCGGACGTTTACTTTTGAATGTGGTGAAATTTATACTATATATGTTTATTACACTTGTGATATGCCCATATGGTCACCACTACGATTTACTATATTTAATAGGTGATCCATATATATAATAATTAAGTTCTGCGACCACTCGTTCTCTTCGTAATAACAGGATCATATTGAAATATCTTTCATTGCTGTACCATTACTGCACCAAGTTTTATACAGAAAAATAAGAAATTATACGTATTATGTCTACGTGAAAACGAGAGAGAAAGGAGCAGGTGCAGAGAGTGTCTGGGGCCTCAACCCCACCCGCGCTCGAGCCACCTACTTAGCTAAACAAGAGGAGAAGGGCTCCAGCCAATAGTATTGTTAGTTGTTACTGTATTGTATATATTTAGTAATTAAGAAATCATAAATGTTAACAAGTAAAGGAACCCATTTTATGTAATTGGATGTAAATAGCAAAGAGAAATGAAGCATTATTTAATAAATACTGTTCTGGCAGGAACTGTTGTCCTCGAGAGGCGGAGCCATCGGCTGGAAGCTGACTTCTGACTGGCCCAAAACGAACCGGAGCTTGCAAATCAAGTGACGGGGGTTTTTGGCGCGAATTGGGAGCGAAGCGAGCCGCGGGAAACGGTTGAGGGTAGACGTCGGCGAGCCGTGGCGACGGAGGGCCAAGTGCCACCGTCAGGCGTCGAAGTTAGGTGTCGACGAGCCATGAAGGACGGCGCACGGGGTTGCTGTCGGCGGGATATAACTGGGCGTCGGTATACTGTAGTGGAAATAGACGCCGTCGAGCCACGAGTTCAGATTAAGATTTCGTCGAGTCGCGGAGTATTGTGGGCTGAAGCGCCACCGTCATCGTTGTTTTGGGCGTCGGGACGCCATTAAGATTTCGCCAAGTCAGAAAGTACGTCGGGCCGAGGCACCTTTGATTGGTAATTGTAGAGAGATAGTAAGACGAGGCAGTTGATATTCTAAGTAGTCGTCAGGGTTTCCGTGCACGCGACTATTATCATTAAGAGCCGTACCGACAACTCTGCGATAACAACGGTCCGCCCCGAGAAGCCGCTACCCGGGAAAAAGACTTGCAACCTTTCCATTACAGTACCCTAATGTCCAGAACTTTAACCATCAATCAATAGTCAATCAAGCATTCCGCAGAAAGTAAACAAGTTAAAATAAATTAAAATACGCAGCGCCCGTCGTACACTGTACTGCCATAAGGAGTAAATTGGACCTTAGATTTTTTTTTTAATTTGAGGCACGGAAAAGGACAAGGCAATAAGTAAACTCTAATACGTGCATCGAACACCTCGTCGCCTCTAGGTGCGGAGTACCAAACCAGCGTGCTGTGTTCTCGTAGGAAAGTGTTTTTTCAACGGGATTTTATTCGTAGGAAGTATGTAGTAATGTTCATTGCAGGTTTGTATCATTGTGTTATAAAGTTACGACTGGTGTTTTCCCAGACACAGCAATGTGAAAAGCAATATTTTTACCACTTTTGAATAGCTCCGTAATCAAGGTTTATTATAAGCGAACGATATTTTTAAAACTACAGGGACGTAGTTTAACTTGTGTCCTATTTTCGTAGAGAAACATATTGGAAACACGTCAAATAACTTTACACGAAAAAAATTCTTTCCGCACGACGGCGACGCTACAGCACAGCTCTTGCGTCAGTTAAAACTAACTCCGTAGAGTCAAGCCGCTGAGATCTAAGCAGAGCTTCGGCCGAGACAAGTTTATTCCCACTCAACATACGTAAGTGATGTCTTCGTAGGAATATCGTTCGACGAACAATATACGCGTGTTTACCTATTTTAGATCGTCCGTTAATATATAAAGCTATTTCAGATCATCCATTAATATATAAAGTTATTCCAGATCCTCCATTAATATATAAAGCTACTTCAGATCCTCCATTAATATATAAAGTTATTCCAGATCCTCCATTAATATATAAAGCTACTTCAGATCCTCCATTAATATATAAAGTTATTCCAGATCCTCCATTAATATATAAAGCTACTTCAGATCCTCCATTAATATATAAAGCTACTTCAGATCCTCCATTAATATATAAAGTTATTCCAGATCCTCCATTAATATATAAAGCTACTTCAGATCCTCCATTAATATATAAAGTTATTCCAGATCCTCCATTAATATATAAAGTTGTTCCAGATCCTCCATTAATATATAAAGCTACTTCAGATCCTCCATTAATATATAAAGCTACTTCAGATCCTCCATTAATATATAAAGTTATTCCAGATCCTCCATTAATATATAAAGCTACTTCAGATCCTCCATTAATATATAAAGTTATTCCAGATCCTCCATTAATATATAAAGCTACTTCAGATCCTCCATTAATATATAAAGCTATTTCAGTTCATCCATTAATATATAAAGTTATTCCAGATCCTCCATTAATATATAAAGCTACTTCAGATCCTCCATTAATATATAAAGTTATTTCAGATCCTCCATTAATATATAAAGCTATTTCAGATCATCCATTAATATATAAAGTTATTCCAGATCCTCCATTAATATATAAAGCTGCTTCAGATCCTCCATTAATATATAAAGTTATTCCAGATCCTCCATTAATATATAAAGCTGCTTCAGATCCTCCATTAATATATAAAACTATTTCAGATACTCAATTTATATATACAGCTATTTCAGATCCTCTCACGGCCGAAAATGGCGAAAATGGTTGTATTTTCACATTTTTTACAGACATATTAATCTTGCTTCAGAATATGAACAAAAGTATACGCGGGTACAGCACGTCTTTATTTCAAATATTACGAGAAAAAGATAAGGTCGCCACTGAATGTCTCGTAGAGGCGAGTTATCGGCGACTGATATGTAGAAGCTAGGGTGAGGAGCGATGAACGTACTGTGTCACTCTTAGCTCTCCTCTCTACTTGGACTAGAACCAACAATATACTTTCTCTCAGGCAGCCACCTTAAGGGCACCGCCTCTGCACGTTAGAGGCCCAGAAGTGGCGGAGCTATAAGGTCGACCTTTAAGCACCCAACAAATGCCGCATCACCTCAACGAGCCAAGTACTGAATTAGCGTGCAAGATTCCCGCCGAACAATTTTTATTGTGGGCCTTAAACCGGTGACCTTTTAATTCTGTTGATAGGAAGTCTGTATACGTTAACTGCACGTTTCTGAGTTTTGCACTCATCCTATTGGTACATTTTGAAATACTGCGGCATTGTTTCAAAGTAACTTTATGATACAAATGTGTTTGACACAAAGCAATTTAAAACTTTAAAAAACACTAGTTCATACTGTTTAAATTGAATATTCATCAAAATACTTCGAAGCTAGCATAATACGTTGTGCTTCCAATATCAGAATTTTAACATATGTCAGTACCATAAACCTATTTCCATGATTTGAAAATAAATACTACACCGTAATGGATTGTACTATTTTACGAAAGTTAACTATATTGTTTCAGTTTGCAAGGATATTTTTTTTAAGTTCAGTAATAACCGTAGACACTATATCAAGGATTTGTTTTCCTCATTAGAGTTGCATGGGCCTAACCTAGCAGTGAGTTGTATCTGCGGAGTGTCCACTCTGTTGTGATATTCTTAACCTCAATCATAAACCTCAAAGACTTGCCCTTGTATTTTTAAGTGTATGTTTATTTCATATTTAACCAATCAAAACTATAACAGCAACTACGCAGTATGTGGCTGCAGTTTGCAAAAAGTAGCAGCATATGTCTCAGTGATTATGTATCAAGTGCGTATGGTTTTCGCTTTATATTAACACTAGCAGTCCCCCGCGGCTTTACTCGAGAGTATTATTCGTAACTAATAATATTTACTTTAACTGAAAAACCCCTTTGCACACAAGATTAATAATTAAATCATCAAATGTTAGAATGTCCAAGCAGCTAGTTGAACTAAATCTGCAGCAGGATAAGTAGCTATAGCTGTCCACACGAAAAACAGTCTAAAGTTTGTCCCTGCCACTAATAGCAACTCCGCCTGGGCCTTATTTAAAGCTCTGCAAATTTTACGTTGTTGGGGTAATTACAGATACATAAAGGTAAGTGGTTAATCGAATGAAAAACGTCTGTTTACCCCGCGCACAACCATTCGTGACGGTGCCCTCAATTACATATTTTCAAAATATTTACTTGAAGTTTAATGCCATTAGAAAGTTTTGGTGGGAAAGGGTTTCGCGAAAACGTATTTGGTGCCCCAACATTGAGATTAGTAGATTATATATGTGAACTATTATTGTCCAGGAACCTAAGTGGAAAGTGAACTGCATAATTCATTTTACCCCTTTTAAACGGCTACATGCAAATTGCACTAATTCTATCTGCCTTGTAGTTTTTGTGTGTCAGAACTGAACGTTCACATGCAGCATTTAACGGAATTCGAGCCTAGAAATTCCCGGAATGTAGACCAGAACGTCGAAATATTTAATGAAAATAAAATGTAATTTAAAAAATCAAATATTTATGTCCTGTGCTCATGGGGGTTGTACAACATCACGTCTCGATAGGTTACTGTACAGTGAAACGCATGTATACGTTACTTCTCGCCGCTGGTACTTGCTTTTCGGATCGTTTGCCTTGAAAGTTTACAAATTTCGTTTTACCATTAATGATCAAATTATCTTATAAAGTAACAAAACTAACATATAATTTTTAAATACTTACGTTAGCACCACTCTGACGCGAACAACACCTCAATACGTATACTGCTAAGGTAGATATCATGGGTTGACGGCAAACCAATTTTGTGCATTTTCATCCTTTAAGGTGTCGAATTTCAAAATATTTCAAATGCACATCTTAGACATTTGTAGGCTATAAGTATCCAATAGAAGTGCAAATCATGACGCTAGCCCGTTCAGTCGAATCAAAATCGATTATTCGTTACAAAACACAGTGATGATCACTGCATAGTACTGAGAGTTCGAATTTCGAAAAACCTTCGAACCGTTTTGCGATCATTTCTGTAATAATCATCTTGAAGCAAACTTAACTGTATATCTCGACGGGTTCGATAGATATCGAGGATTTATCTAAAACACATGCAAGGTCTTTTCACCACCTAAGAGAGTGAATTTCGAAAAACCCTTGCATCACGGTTTAGAATACTTTACTAGTGTCTCTTGAACATGAAAAACACGGCAATAGCCTGCTGGGTTCGAAATATATCGACGATTAATTGAAAACACTTTTCACCATGTTTCACCTCTTTTCACCTCCTTAGATGGCGAAATTCGAAAATTCCTGAAATTACTTTTCAGGAATTTGAGTAAGCATCTATCTTAAACAAAAATCACGTAGTTATATAAAAATCAATGGGATCGATATATATCGATTGTGAATCGAAAACTAATTTTACCCCTTTTTTAACCTCTTTAGGGTCGAATACGGAAAATACATTTTAATAGAACATGGGATATTTACAAAAGCATCAATTTAAAGCAAAAAGCACTTCGATACCTCGATTGGTTCGATAGATATGGAGGGATAATCGAAAACACATTTCACGTATTTTCACCCCCTTAACTGAAGAATTTAGAAACGTGTCATAGATATTTGTATACGTAACAAATTAAAGAAAAAATCACGGCGATAGCCAATTGTGTTTCAAAAATATAGACGATTCATAAATCACGCCTTTTACCCCTTTTTACTGCTTGGGGATCGAATTTCGAAAAATCCCTTCTTAGAGCTCGCCTACGACCTGAGGGGAACCCACACAAAAAATTTCACAATTCTAGGTCCAGTGGTTTGGGCTGCAGTTTGATATGTCAGTCAGTCAGTCAATCAGTCAGTGTTCATTTTTAGATATAGATATATAAAAGTTAATAAAACGAATTAAACAATTTTTTATAGTTATAGAAAGAAAAATTTATGGTTAATTGATAATAAAGTTAGTTTATTATGATATATATTTTTAAGTATACGACTAACCAATGTCCTATTTTAATACTAAACACTGTCTAAATATGACAAAGCAAGATAAAAAATGCCAAACCCTTTTGCATCTCAATGATGAAAAATGATGCCTCACTTTGCTAAGAGGATTAACTAAAACCCTTAAAATAACACCTCTGAGACCTATTTGAAAGGAATAATATATATATATGAAACTTATTTGCTCAAACAGTATAACCATGGAGGTATTAGTCTATGGAGTGGAAGCCTTTGAGCAAATTTGAAGCCAGCCAACAGACGACGTTTAAAGACAGGGATAGAGCCAGTGGTGTCAAAAACATGTAAACATAGCATTGAGCTGAATGAAAATGTTTTAGTTTTTTGTTAACTACACATTATGGTGAAAGTTTGTGCAGCTCTTGGCCTTACAAACAGATTCGATCGTTGCGGAGGATTATCTTTGTACAGTTAAGAAACGTTTATTTAAATTCATCAAGTTTATAAAGTACATACACACAGCGAGAGCTAATTCGGTTTTTTTTTTTTAGTATATTTCTGAAGCAATTGTAAACCGTTGTGTACGATTCAAACAGAGAATTTGCGCGAATTTTTGTAAAAAAAAACTACATAATTACATTGCTTTCTGCTATTGTTTTGCCACCCAAAATATGGCGACTCATGAAAAATAACGTCCTGCGTATGCGCAGTTCGAAAATGTTCGAAAATGATCGGTTTCACACGATTACCATTGAAAAGTACGGCAGATGCTACTCCATAGACTAATACCTCCATGAGTATAACATGACCATATTTTATTCCAACATATGTTCCAGTTTTATAGCATAGAACAATAATAACAAACGAACTTGGTGGTAAGCAAAATATTAATTTTATATTGTGTTTAACGTGATCAAAGCAGCACTATCGACAAGATGTTGGCGAGAATTATAGACTCTGTCCCCAACTTAATTTACCTTATACAATTTTCATGGCATGCAGACAACTAATATACAAAAGAAGCTTACGAGATGTGAGCCAGGCGCACCGTTATCAAAACTGAATTTTAAAAAATTGCAAAGAGTTGAGCAAACGAGATATTTTGTTGGGCGTATTCTTTATTTGACATAACATACGAAATCCATCATCTCAACTATAAATATTAAATCAACCGTATCCATATAATCACATTTTATGATCTGTCCTTAGTGAACGTGTGCTTTGTGAGATATTAAAAATATATATTGCATCTGGGAAAGGTGGTTGTTACTATCCGAACCTTTAATCTGGACACACACAGTTACAACACGAAATTTCTAAAAAAAATCTGTAATGTTGCAATAGCGCAAGTTCCTAACAACTGTTGGATTTTTAACTGTGTTAGCCTCAGAAAGTTTGAACGGATGACAGAGGTTTTGTTACAGAGAGCGAAACACGCTATTCCCGTGAGGCATTTGAATGACACACACACAAAAAAATTTGTATTATACGTGTAGTACTTCGGTATAAAATAGGGAATTTCTGGGACCAGTATATTGTTGAAACATTGAACTCACACACTTTACTCCTAGTGTACAATAACTGCACTTATTTTTATATTATGTTACATGTTTGTATTACTCCATGGAAAATATGAAACTGTCTATGTTATGTTGTGTAATGGCCAAGCTATTATGAACTTAGTTTTGTTCTGTATCTTGTAACTATTTTTGTAGATGCAGACGTTATTCATGAGTTTAATTAAAGTGTACTGTGAAACGATACGTAAGTTCATTCCACATATCTTAAAATATATAACATTCACTAGGTTTTTCTTTATGGCAATTCCGTTGTTTAGAAGCAAACACAGATGTTGCTTTATGTTCGCAACCGTAGCAACCTATAAATCACGTAGAAGCGAATATGTTTTACAATACTCGTGTTTGGACTATTTATTTCTTAATTTCGATGGCGTTCTCCGGCCTTTATAGTGGTTTCTGAATAATTTTTCAGAGTGGATTGTCTATGCTAAGCTCAATAATATTATGCAGATATATCTTTACAGTTATAAATCACCAAGTCGAGGTGTGAATAAAACAAATACTAAACAATATCACAATCTCGAGAATAAAACTATTTGATACACAGAGGACTGTGGTAACGAGTGGATTCGGAAGATTATCAAGTCTTTAACCGAGGTAAATTAAGTGGAAACCATTCAGCCGCATACATGTCTTCCCCCGACAAACACTTGTAAGCAAAACGATGAATGCGGAAGAACCATGGGATGAATTGTTTTGCTGTGAGCCGAAGATTCCAAGAACAAGACGAAATTTGGTTTTCAGAATGTAGTGAGTACGTTTTCTGATTTAGGCAGCAGTTTGACATTAAAAATCTTCGTAACAGTTCAAAATTTCTTAAGACGGCGTGGTATATAATTCAACTCTAAAAGCATTAGTCCATAACAGTAGGTTTCTCAAAGCCAATTTGCAAATATTAAACATTAGCAATCCTAGACAATAGTTTTAGCCAGCATTTAAAACAAAATTGTTTCCAGTGTTAAGAACTTCTGAGGCACAATCTCTGACGCCGAAACCTCGTGCATTTAACTGCGGCGCAAGAGATCACGCGTAACGAATGAGTAATTCTGAATAAATATTTACTCATAAAGTTGGCAAATACCACTAGCTAGTATTGTCATTGAGTATTTTATCCATAGTGGCTTCGAAACAAGCGTAGAAGTCAATTGATGTTTTCCGCGTTTATTTATCTACTACATACTCTTAAGAGAAGTCCTCGCCTGCCGCATCAGTAGCAATGTCGATAGTGATGCAAGTGTTAACAGGAATACACGCCATTCGCATACCGTTGTAGCTAATAGTTTCAACTTTTCAAATTAATAAATTAGAAAGACGCAGCTATGATTCTATTTTACAGTTTTGAACTGCAAACTTGAAAAAGCGGCACAAATAAATGACAA
>PNEQ01075628.1:0-35958 GCA_003012365.1 Medauroidea extradentata
TCGATTGGAGTGAGCTTTGCGCAGCAACAAGGAAGAAGTACGTATGACATCTGACAGAATATAAGAAGGTTTTTTTGGAAGTAATGGTTTTGAACTGTTGATTCTGCGAGGCTGATGAGAATTTCCAGCTTTGGACCTTTGAGCTAGCTGGAAATTGCCGTTATTGATCGTTGTGATGTTCCTGAGTGCCTGAAGTATAGAAATGAGTATCTATTCAGCAGGAGAGCAGTCCGTCAATGAAGTACAAGAGAGGACGGAATTAGCCAGGGTTCACGACGGCGACTGCTGGAACTTCACTGCTCAGCTGTCGAACTGCAAATTCTAAGAAGTGAGTTAATATTCAGTCTGACTACAGTATCTGGACTTGTAGGAATTGCGCTCAAATGACATTATCACCTATGGTACAATTTCAAGATATATTCAAGTTTTTTAACACTACACGGATTAATAACAGACATTTGTTGGGACCATAATTAGTTTATATTGTTACTGTTAATAAAATACTCCGAAGCAGGTCAATATTCATGTACTTCGCAAAAACACAACAAAGAGAAAAATAGCTGAAAATTATCATTGGTTTCCCCCCCCCCACCCTGAGTTAGCCACATTTAATATTGAATAATTATCGAATTGGTTACGTCACATCCGTGACGAAGTGTAATGATCTGTGGGACTATAGTATAGATTAAAGCAAACCTACATATTGTAATGCAACGCACCTATACCTAACATTCCATGTAGATTATACAGTACATTACAAAGATAAATGGTATTTTAAAGGGTATCCCGTAAGTCTGGTCTCATAGAGGTTAAATATGGACCGTATATGGTGTATATAGTAGTGACGCAGTGTGTTGAAGTGCGACGACGGCAGTGTGTTCACATCCATGTGCCAACACGACACACAATAGTTTAATTAGCTTAGCACATGCGGAATGCGACTTGTCCTATGAGACTGGTCTGTTGCGACATTCTGTATAATTCATACCTCACATCTTGCATTTCACTAGCTGGAGATAGTAATTACACATACGGGTCTAACAGTTACACAGAAAACCTATAGTTTGTGTACAGTTACTGCTGAGCACAGTTGACCTTAAACCGGAATCGCAATGGTGCAACGGAAGCGACATGACTGCCAAGACACGAAAAACTAAATAAATGTCCGCCAACCTGCACCGATGTTTTTGTGACGTCAGCTCGACGAAAAATAGTGCACTCGGAACTAGAAAATAAATCAATTTTATTAGAGTAGGAATTTAAACTTGCTCCGAACTGGTTATTTGGTAGTTAACTGCGTTTATTTACTTTAAGGGAGACTATTGTTGCAAATTACACCTTTTTAAGAAAACGTGTAATCGTGCCTAATGAAACTGAGTAGCCTATTAATTTAATTAAACTACAAATAAACGAAAAAAATAATGCTCTAAAGATCTTATATGGCTGTCGTATAAGTGGTTAGCATGTTGTTTAATGAACTTACGGCATTGATATGAAATATTTTTATTAACTCTTTGTCGTCCGACAACCAAACTAGTATTCATAATAACTAGACTTTTTAGTGTCGTGTCGCGCCCTTCGTTTCGCTTCAGTCGCGCTATTGTGTTTCCGGCATTACAATATATCCACAATTCGCCCATTTTTTGTACCAAACTTGATCTTGCACCATCTTCTGTAAAGACTATTTTACAAGCTGTTATACAGGCTGCTGTACGAGCTAATGTGGATGTGTGTGGGTAAGTTAGTTTCCGCAGTCAAGAGTGCTCTATATTTAAATTCGTAATGTTATAACTACCCAAACACTGTCCAACTCTTACACATTAAGCTAATAGTAACTTTCCACTATTGAAATATTATTTTGGTTTCATAGTTTTAGTACCGGCACGTGTCAATGTAGCAACTTTACATATTACGTTACTTATCCAAAGTAAAAACATTTCAAGTGAAATTAATGGAATAATTAAAAGTAACAATGAATGTTTTGAACAACAGATGATATCTTTGTATCTCCACGTAAAAATTGTTTGAACTAAAAAACTTAAATTTATGTAAAAATAAAAGGTAGATTAATACATTTACTTTCATTTAAAACTATTCATTCATGCTGACTGAATAGTTTTTACTTTGGGTAAGTAGCGAACATAGTAAAATCACTACTTTGACACGTGCTTGAAATAACTATGGATCTGATAAATATTTTGTTTGATGGAAATTACTCCTGATTTAATGTGTAACTGTTGAACAGTGTTTGGTATGATTATAAAATTAATTTTTTTTGGTGCAGAGCGATATTAATTATTAAAGAAATTTTGAAGACTGTTTGTCGGCTTATTGTATTTTAAAGTCAGTTGTATTAATTTAAATATGACGAATGCAACCAATAAGGCAACATGATTTTTGACTTGATTTATTATTTTTAAGTCGTTTTTACTCCGCGTGCTCTACGCTCTGATTCAGCAATACGATTGGTCAGTTACGGACGTTTGTATGGATCTTGGGATAGAAAATAGTCTGTGCATAGCTGTGTGAGGCCACAGGCTTGGAAATGACAACTCTACCGAGAACTGTCATTTTAATATCGCTTTGAACTCTCTAGTGACAGTGGTGCCACTGATTGGTTTGTCTGCCCTATATTCCGGTGAATCAGGGAAAGCCAATCTTGTTGGCGAATTCACAGCGCTTTTATTTCCACTCTGCATTATCCCGTTTGATATTTGGTTTTAAGATTTATTACGCTTTTGCTTATCATATACAGGGTGTATCACATACGAGTCGTCAGGTGCATTTAAGCTGGTGTTTTTGGGTGTATTGGCATTAAGTTTTCTGCTCTGCTTTGATAACATCTCCCCAAAGAAAACGTGTCGTCGGCTTCATCATGCGAAGTCCCGATTAGTGGCGAAACGCCATTTTGTTGGTCTTTGCAAGTTAAGTAGTGTAGGAGATCTAATTTTTGTTTGGCAATAGATAGGGTGACTTGTCTTTAGTTCAAAAAGACAAATACGTCGAGAATATAAGTGACTTTGAATGAAAAATGTCAAAGTAATATAAATATTTGGAGTTGCGACTGAGGAGCGTGAATAAATGCATCTGGCGCCTCATTGGTGTTACATCCAGTATATTATGTGTCTAGCTTGCGTTTGACAGATTGAGTAGTGATTAAGTAGTAAACTAATATTTTAATTATATATTTGTATAGCAGAACACTGTATAAAGTAAACGACGCGCTAGAGAGAATTATTTTGTTAAAAAATCTGATTTCTCACAAATACACGTATGTCAAAATAAGTTATTTATAATTTAAAAAAAAATAATTAGAAATATCTGAGAACACGTAATGTTTACGTGATGTAACTTTTTATATTGCAAAAAAAAATTTCTTGAAGTGATATTCGAATCTCATGTTTATTTCCACATAAAAAATGAAACAAAACATGGAATATAATTTGTATATTTACACATTCGCTTATCATATATAGCCTTTGTATATCATATGTTTGATAGATTGTGTTGTGCTTATATGTTATGCCAATGTTTTAATCATAAATAAATTGTATTGCAGCGCACTACAAATTACACGACATGCATTTCCGATAATCCACATAATGCATAAGAGGAATATTCTTTTTATTTTCAAAATCTAATTTCGCAGCTATCATAATGCTAACTAAATTGTACACAACTTTAGAAAATTTTGAAGGTTCTGAGACCAAGTAATGCTGATGTGATGTAACACAATGTATGAATTAAGTAATGATTTACTGCAGGTATAGTAAAATTCATATATCATGCTTATTTGGATATTAAAAAATGACGACAGAAAACATAAACAAACTTGCTGTCATAAATGTCAAACTTGACAGAAGATATGCGGAACGGAGCATAAAATCAATAACGGAACGCGCACGGTGCGTGCTTGCGGTTAGAATTCTCGCTGGAGCGGCTTTGTGGGACTCGTGTTCCGGGAACGTCAATGACGCGCGCTTCGCTTTGAAGAGGGACCTGTTACACTCGGCCTAGGTTGTACTGACAGCGACACAGCAGATATTCCGGGTCTGTGGTGGAGGAATGTTCGATACTTGCTGCTCTCCTGGCAACTATATTATTATTGTTACCTCTGGTGGCAGCTGTGGTTTGCGACTGCAAACATCATTACGTTCTCCTCGCGTCGGGAATTTCCAACAATGAGTATTTGCACATTTTAAATCCAATACTTAATATTCAAAATGCAATATGAAATATACAGGCAAATAATTGAAACAATAAATTTGTTTCAATGTTTCAAAAGGGTGCTGCATATCAGAGCACTAGGTCAGTAGTTGTCAAAAATACACATTGTTCAAACATAAGTAAAGGCAGGTAGGGCATGGCAAGCAAGCCCCCTACAGATCAATCACATTGTTTCTTATATAGGCCAACCCGGTCTATGAAGTGATTTTTGTCGTTCGGGATAAAGTGAGCAATAAAAACTATTAACCTTTGAAAACAAATCACTAGCCGTTACAGCAAACATTTCAACATAAGCTACAGTTCCCTTACTGCTTGCATGGTTGGCAATAAAATTACGTAATACAGTTCCGTGTATGTAACTATTTTAATACAATAATAAATACTAAATCTACATCAACCGAAATTGATATAATAGCATTTTTTATAATTAATGAACTTTATATATACATACACGCACACACCAACACACACACACACACACACACACATATATATATATATACACATGGTGAGTCTGAAAAACACCGACAAACACTGGCAGGTGAATCCTTATGAAAAAATAAGCAGAAATTATATTTTACATTTCTCACCTTGACTTAATATTAAGGGAGTAAAAAGTCATTGAATATCATAATTTATAATCGTATTTTCCCAAAATATCGGAAACTAGATGACATAAAAAAACCAATATTTTCAGCATTGTTTAATGCTGTTGGGACCTTCAAATCAGCAGAAAATACAACTTGCTACCTCCTACCAACATGAAAATACAAGGGGTGGCTACCCTTTAATTGCATACAACTTTTTTAACGTCAGGATTTTCGAACATTTGAAAATGGTTTAATGTGAAATGATACCAGTGTAACAAAAAAGGTCCACTTATTGGAACTGTCTAGGGCATACAGTTTATGCTCAAAACGCACTTGAATGTTGGCCCAGGCATACAGAGCCTAGATAATAGGCAATCCTGCGAACATCCATGTGATGTGTTCTGCGTACAGAAGATGGTGGACATTCACTGTAAACAACAAGTACAATAATGTTAATGTCACAGATCAGTTTGTTACAAGCATTCTGCGTACATATCGTAGCAGTTGTGAACGAAAATGGTAGGGCCCACGCGGCTGAAACTTTTCTAAATGGAAAAAGTCGTAGGTAATGATATTCTCTTAATTTGTAACATGGGTGTAATTGTAAGCCCAAAAACAGTTCAGAGAGCCTAGTCTTGGCGAAAATACAGTTTTCGCCTAACTCCTTAAAGAAGTATCATGCATGCGTAATGGACAGAGTGTGTCGAGCCGTGTAGGCTACTTGCAAAACACATTCATAATTAGTAGCGCGTGTTACGATCGTGGGTGAAATGCATTTAAAAAACTAAGTATTACGAGATAGTAATGCATACCACTGTACTGTATACAAGTATTGAAATTAAACAAATAAATACATTAACAGACACACAATCAACAAACGTAAAAGCGTTTTTATGACTTTAGAATCAACAACAAGCATAAATGATTTCTTGTAGGAATACTGAAAGAATGAATGGAGAGATTCGGACGGCTTGAAACATTAATGATTTTGAGAGCCAAAGAGGGGTGACATGGTGAGAACATGGAGTTGTACTAGGAATGGAGGATCAGGAAAATGGGAGAGCCACGATAAAAGTTATCGGTCAACGTCATTGTACAGGCACGATTCCCACATGTGAAAATTGGCGTGACACCCGGCCGTAATCAAAACCATATCGCCTCGTAGGAAGACAAGACCATTAGACCGCTGTGGTGGTTGTAGCTGCCGTACTTTGGAGAAACAACATTGATACTGTACTATTATTTTTATTTTTTAAAATATTACCTCACGAAGTTATTCGTCTTTGGTTTATTATCAGCATGACATACAGACCCTAGAGCATAGGCAAACCTGCAAACATCCATGTAATGAGTTCAGCATACAGACGATGGTGAACATTCACTGTAAACAACAAGTACAATTACTGAAACATGTGTAAATGGTATTGTGTTAAAGTCGCAGAGCAATTTGTTGCTAGCATTCCGCGTATCGTAGCAGTTTTGGACGAAATATCCATCATCGCTGAACTGTTTTTTGGTTTGCAATTACACCCATGTTACAAATTAAGAGAATATCATTACCTACGACTTTTTCCATTTACAAATGTTTCAGCTGCGTGGGACCTACTATTTTCGTTCGCAACTGCTACATATACGCAGAATGCTTGTAACAAACTGCTCTGTGACTTTAACATTATTGTACTTGTTGTTTACAGTGAATGTCCACCATTGTCTGCACGCTGAACACATCACACGGATGTTCGCAGGATTGCCTATGATCTAGGCTCTGTATGCCTGGTCTAACATTCAAGTGCGTTTTGAGCATAAACTGTATGCCCTAGACAGTTGCAATAAGTGGACCTTTTTTGTTACACTGGTATCATTTCACATTAAACCATTTTCAAATGTTCGAAAATCCTGACGTTAAAAAAAGTTGTATGCAATTAAAGGGTAGCCACCCCTTGTATTTTCATGTTGGTAGGAGGTAGCAAGTTGTATTTTCTGCTGATTTGAAGGTCCCAACAGCATTAAACAATGCTGAAAATATTGTTTTTTTATGTCATCTAGTTTCCGATATTTTGGAAAAATACGATTATAAATTATGATATTCAATGACTTTTTACTCCCTTAATATTAAGTCAAGGTGAGAAATGTAAAATATAATTTCTGCTTATTTTTTCATAAGGATTCACCTGCCAGTGTTTGTCGGTGTTTTTCAGACTGCACAATGTATCTTACGCGCTCTAACATCAAATGACATGTCTAGGAAGGTAATACCTTTCCCTTCGTTAGCCGTGGCGAGTGCAACGACATGAATAGTCTGAACATATAAATTTAGCAGGTTTTTTTTTAGTGCTTACATAATCCGGAACTGTCTAAAATGTTAAACTCTTAATACAGTACGACAACGGAATCCCTGACTCCAACAAGGGCACGACTTTCCACACACACGGAGCGATACAGAGGCGAGTGACGATGTAGAAGGTGTCTGTCTTCTCGGTATCGACGCCCAGGTTATTTCGATCCAAGGAAGCACTCTGGTCTCCGTAACCGCACATACACATCAACCTCGGATGTGAAAATAGTGGTGAGAGTATCGACCTAATAATTCATTATCTATTTCACCAATTTTATCAAATTCATTGCAACTCTATTAAATATAAATTTACCATCTCACTCCGCGTAGTTTTATTGCATCTGATAATACATGTATCAACAGTAGCATAAAACCATGATGTTTAAACGAACAGATTGGCATGTTTCCTTAACTATTAATATGGTATCAATTCTCTTCTTACCTGATTGTATATTTATATTACAAAAAGCATAACAATATGTGACACCATTGAAGTTTTTGCTCATCTTGGCAAGTCCACATTACTATTGGATCCAACAGGACGATTTATAAACCATTAAAACTATAAACAGACAAATCTATTTAAAAAATACTCGAAAACATAATCACATAATTTTTTTTCATTTATTTTTATTTATGAAGCAACATTCTCCTTTATTTTAATACATAAACGTGTTTCTGTCCGAAAGCAATATGATCAGAAATGACTGTACCATACAGAATATAATTTAGCACGTAAATCAAGACGCTGCTCTCAGGTAGGCATCACCCTTAAGAATGTTCTCTATTCACATATTCATTAATTTTTATTTGATCGGTGTAGTGTTCATACTAAACATACTGCTTGACGGTTCATTTTGCTTGCAAAAAAATCAGCTTTTATAGTTATTGTGCGACGCCATGGCGTAGTCACAATTCGAAAGCCACGGAGTCGTATAAATAAAAACCCGACTAACTGGAATGAAATACTTTCATTCACTATAAAGTGTATGGCATGAGATTCTTATAGGAATGTACAAGAAACACTTAAATAATTTGCTTTTTAAATTTGATTTTTAATAATAAATATACGAATTTAAGCAAATTGAGAAACTAAATAAATTTATTGGAGCAGTCCATTATATGAATTTTAAGTGCGAATCACTTCATTTTAGAAATTATATTGTATTTACCATTTGCGTATTTTTAGCAACTTGCACAAATGTATTCCACCAGGAAACAAACTTTAGCAACTTTAGCATAATTCATGAAATTTTTGTTACCCGAAAAACCAGAAGGTCAATATTTAGGCGTGTTTTAATGTACTGTATAATTAAAAAGATAAAATTTTTTAATTTTTTTCACTTAACATGCAATTGTTCCAACCTTTTACTCCGGTTATAAATGTTCGTATAGGACACCACCAATAATAGAACATTTGTGTATGGCTGACGTATTATTATAGGAAAATGAATACATCATCGCATGCGTACTACTGGTTAGAGAGAGTATACCTTTATACTGAAATCTCAGAATTTGCCTACAGTCATTGTTAAATACATCTTTCCAACGCTTCATTACAGCTTGGCTGCTAGTAAGCATTTAAACTTTATTGTTTCCCACCCACACACTAAAGAAATTTTTTTATATTTCCAAATGGAAATGTAAGATTGCAAATAACATTTAATTTAAAATTATAATGACACTGCTAATAATTTTTTAAATATAGCAATTTTTCAATCTTTTTCAATCAATGCCTTGAAAATATTTTGCCAAAAGTAGTATTTTACAATAACGTTTAGAAAAACATATTGAACTACAAAATAAATAAAAAATTTTAAAATTTAGCGGTCTCAATAGTTAATATTTGTTTCATCGAACATTTTGTAAACCAAATAATAAGTATGACCCTCTTAATTTTTTTATGAACTCAGCAGCGAGAAGATTTGCGACATTCGTCTTATAGGTCCAGATTGAAAGAAAGAATTGGCAACTAGTCCGTGTTTATACTGTACTCTGAACTTGTTTCCTCAAACTTAACTGCCATGCAATCACACCAGAACGATATGCTCCGATTGTCTTGTCAAACTTCCGTGTAAGAATTCCAATAAGTGTGTTGTTAACGGGAATTTTAGTATCAGAGTAAAATGAGTGAATATGTTTATTTTGAGGGAAAAGAACGGATACGCTATTTACTTTTACCACAAACGGTTTTTAATTTAACGATATTATTTGTATTTACAGTCTTTCGTTAATATATACACTTAAATACACTTAAAAAGTTTGCAGTTACACCTACAAAGTCTGGTAGTTTTTCATTCTTGCAAGTATAATTGTGGAAAACAACTACAGTTGGTGTAATTTTTCACTAATGTTACTACGGGTTCAAAAACCTTCTACACATATTTGCTCAAGTTACACAAATCTAAACGTATAGGCCTATAGTACAACACTCTTGTGAAATTCCCAGTAAAGAAGTTTTTCCCTTCAAAAAGTTCGAATAGATTATACCGCGTATATAAATACAATATAAAATTGACCAATTTAAGAAAGTTCCCCCCCCCCCCCAAGGAGTTTACATTTTTCAATTCCTTCATACATTTATATACAGTGCTTTACTGTATTTACATTATGATCTGTGTTATTTTACATTTGTAAAATTCATTGTAAAAATACACAGATACAAGGTAATAATATTAGTGATGTGCTTAGTTACCTAACTGACATTACATTGACACACTTATTATTCCACAAATATATGACTTGCAGTTGTTGCAAACAGGGGGGTCATTTGGGGCCACAGGGGGGGGGGAGCAAATGCCCCTCCTGGAATTAGAATTAATACATTTTTTGTATTTTTAAATTTAAATAATGCTAACTTAAGCACATAAAACTGATGATTTATTATTAAGGCATCTAATTCATAATTAATAAAAAGATGCAACAAGGTCACTGTCGCCAGAAATCAAATTCTTGCCCCCCCCCCCCCTTAGGAAAACCTGAAATGACGCCGCTGGTTGCAAATCATTAAATTAGGACGTATAATTTGTGGCTTCGTTACAAATGATAGTTAATGGGATAACTGAATAACTGAAATAAAACGTTCCTACGTTTTATATAGAAGTTATAAGGGCTACGTGGTACTTTTGTATGAATGATATTTGCAATTGGGGTATATAACAAACTGCAGTGATTATTTGGATACTGTATATGCCATTCATAGCTAATGTTGCCGAGACGCAGACAACTTACACTTACATGAAAGGTCTAAGAAAACGAGCAAACGAAATTCAAGGAACTCAGAAATATCTGTAGCCAACAAACGTACAAATAATTCCAAAACAGGAATATCTGCAGCTTGAAATAAACCTTTTTTCTTTCATTTCATACTGACTCATTAAAATTAATTTTTCGATATTATTTGTAGTTTTGTTGCCTGTAGCTATTTATGACTTCCTAGGATTTCTTTTCACTTCATTATGTTACATATTTCTGCATTCGGAAGGAAGTGTTAAATGAGATAACCTGTTAATAGTGGATTATTAAGTTGCGTTCTACATGTCTTATCACAGCTGACGTTCCCACCTTGTTGTGTGGCTGTTGTCGCTAAGCAGCGAATGGCTCGTTTACGGATTCGAAACATGGACCCTCTACATGGCAATGCGAGCGGTAGGCAGCCAATCTCGTCTTCTAGGTGACCATAATGTGACACATCCACTTTGGTTTTTACTCTGCTCTATAGTGCTCATTTACAATAAATAAATACGTGCGAATTTCAGCGCTTTAAATTACTACGGTTATTTTCCTTTCAGCCTCCGATGTTATGAAAAAAACTGAAATGAGTTGTATAATGCTTGTACTATCAAAAAAACACACACACATCGTATATATTTGTTTCAAAATATTCTTCACGCAGATTGAGACACTTGTCGTACCGGTGCACCAGCATTCCAATAACCTCTCCAAAGAAAGTTGCCGCCAGGCTATTGAACACTGTTCGTTTATACATTTAGGACGAGGTACGCGTAAGAGGTGCATCAAATGTTGCGCAAAGCCCAGTTTACACTGAAAAAACAACAGTAACAATGTTAATTACAAAAAATGTTAGCTACGAAATTATATCAACAAATTATAAGCTATGGTACACTATTTTATAGCACTGTTAATAGCAAACGTGTTACTAACAAATTTGTAAGAATGATGAACGGACGTTAATAACAATATTGATGACAAACATTCTTACAACATTGCTGGTAACATTAGTTGCCAACAACCTTTGACTTAGACCGCCCTAGAATGGGTCGGGAAAATTATGTCATCAACAGTGTTGGTGACAATGTTATTAACATGTTTCTAAAATTCATAACTTTTGGTGCTAGCAAGGGTATTCAACAAAATGTTCGTAATAAATGTTATTAACATTTTTATAGACATTAACAAAAGTAATAACTGTATGCTGGCAACAATGTCGATTACATGATGTTGTCAATAATTTTCAAGCATTTTTACATCATGGTTAGTAACTTTGTTGAAAACACATGTTGTTAGCAATGTTATCGTTGTTGTAAACTAGGCTTTACATGACACTATTGTTTACTCTCTTCCTCTCTACCACTTTCATTGGCCAAACCAACGCATCAGCTGAGGTGTGCTTATGGACCAGATTTGGCACAGTTTCACTTTCACAATTTCGACGTAAAAAAAATTGGTTGGGACGACAATGCTTCAACAGCAGTGATGAACTGCGGAACACTGTGACATCGTGGTTGAGTCGGCAAGTGGTAACTTTCTTTGCAGAGGATATTGGATAGCTGGTGCACTGGTATGATAAATGTCTCAATCTGCGTTGTAATTGTGTTGAAACGTAGCTAAAATATGTACGTATAATTTAACATTACAAGCATTTTACAATTTATTATTATTTTTACAGCCCGTCGGATGTTGTTAAAAATCACTTTCTGTATATATAGTTTTGATTATTGGGCGACTCAGTTTAAATAAGGCATTTACTAAAAAAAAGTTATTTAGAATTCCTTACGTATCTAGCGGAAGTTTAAAAATTATTTTTTAATAGAAATATGTAAATCTTTACTTCTTATAATATAAATGCTAAGCTGTTGTGTTTTAAAAATTTATAGTATTTACCAAATTGTGCGTAGCAAATAATTTTGTACGATGCGATATTTGCACGAATCAGTTCACGTTTTTACAATGATCTCTCTTTTACGATCGCGATGTTAAGTAATATTTTTATATTACCTTGTGAAATCCAGAATGCATGAAACATAAACGGCCGTACAACAAGCAGACCACGTAGATGTGGGCTAAATTGGAGACTGAAACGTCTGTGGCAACATGTTGTACAACATTTCTCACACACAATTTGGCCACACAGCGTACGAAGTGGAATTCCAATCTTGCGCTCCACGTCCAGATATGATTATAATGTACGATATGTCGGGTAAAAGTAAAACTATGTTTGTGTTACTCAGTATTTGAACCAGTGCCCATAATATTACAGTCACAGAACAGTGCAGTAAGATATCGAGGTAGCGAAATATTGGACGTACTTGTGCTGTGTAGCCAAATTGAGAACGTTCACTGCAAAAAATTTCCTTGAATGTTTAGGAAGTTATTATCCCAGATGCAGTACGGTACAGTTATCATACTTCGTCTTGTAAATATGCAAATTTTTACAGTTGTTACAATACAAGTCTGGTATCTTCAGTATACATTTGACTGTTTAATAAAATGGTTTAGGAGTGTTACCATGGATGTCTGCGAAACTCTTCTACCATACCTACTTTCTTAGCGCTCCTATACGCACGTCTGGTAAGTTTATAAACTATTTTTTAGAGTGTATGTATAATGGAACATTTTGCCACTAACATTTTCGTTTCTAATTTATCCTAGGATGTGCGTGGAGTGCTAATATTACGGCCGTTTCTGGAAATCCTGTAGGTGTATCTATTTATGTATACATACATGCACAGGTAGTTTCAGAAATATTTCTACAAGCTTTGAGAATGGATTCTACACATTAAAGAATTGTTGAAAAATTCGTATAAACTTGGGTCTGAAAATCCTTAGTTTATTTGAATGTGTTCCAAATTAACTTGAAGAAAATTTAATGATATTAGATAATTGGATTATGTGATGGATACAAGTATGTTGATGTCCTCATTTGTATTCTTTATGATGTATGTGAAAGTATTTGACAGGATGCGACAGTGTATTATACGACATGTGCATGTGTGTAAGAAAGCAAGAGGATATCATTTCGAACATTTACTGTAACTTTATGATATTATCATCGGGGAAACTGCCATTCACATTGCACTTTACCTCAATATTTAGGAGGGAGTTAAGGCAAAATTTTAATTATTTTAATATTTTTTATATTTTTACGAGACATGATTTGTTGTGTAGACATACACTGTGACAACTATTTACAGTAATGAAAATTGTATAGCGTTCATAATGTTTTTATAGTGGCATATTAAAGCTAAAATTTGCACATAACGGTTTTATACAAGAAACGCAAACCAACTGGCGTACAGAAATTAAATAATTCACGCTTGAAAACAATGTCACAGGCTACGATGAGACTCCATTGCAATTTTTGTATTTTTACGAAATTACATAAAATTGGCAATTTTTTATTAAAAATTCTGATGTTTTTCAAAAATAATAACATATTCAATGTGGTTTTTATATACGTCTAGACGTAGTGCTTGGCACGGTTCTTCGCTGTGAATTATTTAATTGCTGTAACTTAGTTGGTTTTCGTTTCTTGCATAAAACCGTTTTATGAAAACGTTTGCTTTGACATGCCACTATAGAAAATCTATGAAAACTAGTAAAATTCAATTACTGTAAAAATTAACCATAACGTGTGTCTATAAAACCCTCTATATCTCGTAAAAATATAAAATTATTTAACAATTAAAAAGTTTCAGTGCCGGACCTATGATTAAATCGACGTGGAAGTTTTTTTTTATTGTTTTGGTGTAAAGCTGAACCAAACCTCAAAGTTTATTTAACATTACATATATATATATATATATATATATATATATATATATATATATATATACACACACATGGGCCGTGCATAATAAACACACCAAGCGAATCGTGAATTTTGGTCTAAGTTGGAGACAAAAACGTAAGCGGCATAATGTTGTACGATGACATTTTAAGTGCACAATCTGGCAACTTTGCACGGAGAATGTCCCCTCTCCCGCTCCACGTCCAGGTATTATGCATGTGACGTTAAGTATACATAAAATTATGTTTGGACTGCTCGGAATTTGATCCTGCACCCATAATACGCAGGTCAGAACAGCAGTAGTAAGATACCTGTGGAGCGCTGCGGGTACACGTCGTTTGCCCTAAAGTGTAGGGCAAACGACTTTAGGGCAAACGACTTTAGGGTAAACGACTTTAGGGCAAACGACTTTAGGGCAAGCGACTTTAGGACAAACGACTTTAGGGTAAACGATTTTAGGGCAAACAACTGTAGAGCAAACGATTTTAGGGCAAATGACTTTAGGGCAAACGCCTGTAGGGCAAACGCCTTTAGGGCAAACGACATGTATAAAATGTTTACCTTCTGCAGTAATTAGCGCAAAATTCTACGTCAACTTCACACTGTCCAGCGACGAGACATACGTTATTGATAATAATACAAAATTCACGAGGTGTAGAGTTACGGAGGTGTTGCAGGCAAGATGGGATGTGATCACGTTGCAACGACGATCCCGCCTCACGGCCCTGGAAGGCATATATATTCATCCAGGAAGACACGAGGCATTGTCCAACTTCCACCTCTGCGGTCGGCGTAAAGAACGCGGTTTATAAATATTTAGGCCGCTCTCGCGTGTGTCTTCCACAAACCCCAACCTACCCCCTCCCCTATACCACACTGTCTCACCAACCCCTCCTTCCCCCTCGTCCTGTGATTCATGTCCCCCCTTGACGTAGTTGCCCGCCAGGAAACCCGCGGAGTGGGAGCAATTTACCCCTCTACCCGAGCCATCTCTCCTGCTTTTTGAATTTAGGACCACAATTTGCTGATGTGCTTCTGTATACGCGACGTTGCATGCAAGATACAGCGTGTGCATTTCCTCCCTACTGGAAGGAGTACTTGTTATTTTTCCTTGGACTTACGTGCGAAATTAATTTTAAAAATGGGACACCAGCAAAAATTTTTATATGATTTATTAAATAATGTATCTTCACCTTTTGAAGACATTTTTTGTTATTGTCTTTAACTCGTATTAATTTTTGACACCGTGTTGTTGATATATTTTATAGTGAATATTTAGTAGTGACGAAATAATAATTTATTGCTTTCTGAAATTTCCAGTATTGAAAACTAACACACATAAGGACGATAATCATTCATTATAATGAACATACATACCTAACATCCATTAGTTATTACGCGAAAATTTCTATACGACATGTTGAAATAATTTTGCATTATCTAAATTAAAAAAAAAAAAAATATTTCTTAATTCTTCGAAAAATTACAGAAAAAATAAAATACATTTCCATATGTGTTATTGATTATCTTACCTCTTTGTGTTAGTTATCCCCCTAAATTGAGTTTAAAAATTGTTGAAATTATGTTGCTGTCACGTCGTTATAATAAAAGAAAATATGATGTTCTAGTTCAAGAGCATTAAGTAAAAAGAAAATTAAAATAAGCAATTTTTTCGGCCAGCTTTCCTTCAATGACAAATCTAATATACACATTTTCAAAAAGTACTATGTTTCAAAACTATCACAGGAAAATCGTGTCATTCATTTACAGAAACTTTATCTCCTAAATTTAATTTTTATTTGTCTGTATTGGGTTGCGTGAAGTATTAATTAACTTAACACCTTCTTCGTACCACAATTTTTAAGGCGTGTTTTATTCTATTTGAAGAAATATATCAAAGCAATTAAATCTCTTAAGAGCGCTGCTTCCTTGAAGGTCACGCTGTGAGCAAGAATAAGGAATAAAATTTTTAAGTGATATTAGACGATGTTTTTAATGATTTTTTTCGCTTTCGGACAGTAAAAAAATAAATTGAAAAAATTATGCTATTACGTTTTTCGATATTTCTTTTAAAATTATGAACGTACTTAATGTTCATAGTTTACAAGGAACTAAACAAATGCCTTAAAATATCCTATATCAATAAGGGCATCATCTAAATACAAAACAGTTAAAGCCAGGGAGTGTTCCAATTATCCTAACCTTTAAAGGTGGAAACCAGTATTTAATTTGTTTGTTTCCCATACCGTCTAGCTGCCCCACAAGATCTATTGAGTTATGAGGAGTGAATAATAACTCGTATATATATATATATATATATATATATATATATATATATATATATATATATATATACATATATATATATCATATAGACCTACTCTAAAGGCCTTAAGAAATTGTATTGATATTTGGCCACTTGAAATCTATCAACATAGGGTGTATATATTTTTGAAAAATAATGAAGTATTAATGTCATTTATAATAATACAATTAAGACACAATATAACAATTAACATTTAGACAATTTTAATTAATACTAATTAGGGTGGCTTAGATGTTAGTCTTAATTGTAAGACGTTTATGACCGTGAATTGCGTAGATGTAGCCAGAAAATGTTCTCCTGACCCATAGACTGAAATGTAAAAAAAATAAAAAAATTAAAAAAATATATATTTTACCTTCTAAATAAACTCTTCCTTCCCGAGATCGTACCATATATCTTCCGAATATGCGATTATGACTCGCAAACACGCGACAAACCAATGTCGGTCGATGGGGAAAATCTCTTCGTGATTTTCGTGATTTCAACGTAAAAATAATTGCATACAACGTTCGTTCCTTTCATTTCGCATGCACACACAAGCGCTAGTCTCTATTTGAGTGTGTGGAGTAATTGATATGTCAGGTTCACTACTTGCAAGTTTTACTGGTTTTAAATATATTAAGCTTGAACAAATTCATACATGACTTAGAGAGTAAGAGCAGAAACAGATGTACGAAAAATTGTAAATAAAATCTATGGTGAAATTTTCATTCCCTGTACGTGTTGCGAAAAACCATTATGTGGATGATAGAATATTTTCTAGATTTTTCTTACAACGAATTTTTTTTTGCTTCATTAAATTCACATACAAATAAAGCCCTAATATCTAATATTTTTAAAACATATTTTATTTTCTTAAAAAAATGCGGTCATATAATTTGAAAAGCTAATAAAAAAATCAATTTAAAAACAAATTTTAAAAATGTATATATATGAAACAAAATTGTTGTGTCAACATAACAACCACAATTACTGCTCAAGAAATGCGAAGAGATACGCTAACAGAAATAATGCAACTATCGTGGACAAGCATACAAAATAATGCAAAACAATTAAAATTCATAGTATACAAGAATGACAGAAAAATTAAAAATGGAAATAAGAAAAACAAACCAGCAGATTTTTCTGGTAATCTAAGCAAATCAATACCTATTTCTGCTACCGTATAAATAAAACTTTAATTTTACATTCTTCAATTTTAAATAGAGATAAGTTAACAAATTATTTTAAAAATACGTTAGTTATCGTTGAGTATGTAGTTGCAAGAAATTATTTACATGTAATTGTTTGTTAGTTGCAATGGTTTGAAAAGTACTTCCACAGCAACAAGGATATTCGTAGTCGCGACACGCCGATTGCGTTATTTTTTATTCAGGCTTTCCAAGTTTCGGGCACGTTAAATTTCTCTAGCAAGACCGCGCCTAGAATCCTATACGTAGAGTTGTTATGTTGTTTTACTTGAATGTGTGCTTTAGTAATCTAAAGCACGTCATAACATACATGAGTCTATGTCACACGTGTTAAAGTACCCATCATTTGTAATCATGTACGGAAAAGGATTTTAAATGTCACAAAATCTAACATTTGAAATTGTCAAGTTGTATAAATACCAGACTTTACAAAAATACTCATTTAATTTTTTTTTTACGTTAAATAGAAGGAAAATGGCTCGTTTTCACTTTGTCAGTCTCTGAAGGTTTTAAGTTATTAATGTTAACCATACTTTTTGTTCCAAATGCAGCATCATTTTCAATTACTGGTTAGACTATTGCTTGAAATTCCCTGCTGTAAATATATCAAATAGAATGTGTGAAGTCTACCATAGTTAGAGCCCACGATTTTTCGCGCAAATAATCCTGCACATATGAAGCTCTGCTTCATGGTTATTGGCGGAATGTATTATTGCACAGACGTGGCTCATTTGACTGTGCCAACAGGAACAAGGTTACTGCGACACCACACGTCTGTGATTTGTGAGTAGAACCCCAGACGCTGAGAGTTACAAACAGCCAATCGTTGACCATGAAGCAGGGCTGCATATAAGCACATAAGACTTTGAAACAAACTGTTGCAGAATTCTTCTCGCTAAAGAATCGTGGGCTGTAAATATGGAATTTAGCAGAAACAAGAAACTGTTATGTACCAGTGGAGGACCTGTAGCAACCAATAAACACTCCTCAACAAAAATGTTTGTCTTTATTGGTACCAGCGTCTAACCTTGTATAGTACAGAGTTTTGCTCACACGTCATGGCAGCGACATTGATTTATCGTTGTCAGTTGATTTGTGTTCATTAATGATACTTGTATGGCGAAACATGAACTTAATTGTTTATTTTGAAGTCACGAACACATCCTTAAAATATTTGGTATACATTTTTTTGTATCCTGTACAGACACTTTGCTGTTATTTTCGGTAAGTGAGAACTTTTTGAGAGGATGATAAATGTTATTTTCGCTCAGTTATTATGCTTATGCTGTTTGGTAATAAAACATTGTTTTGTAGCTAATAAGTATTGTTTACACGCCCCATTTGTTCAAAGCATACAACATGCATTAGGCCAATTGAAAAACATTTGAAACTGAAATTGAAAAGGAGCCTAAACACGAGATAAAAAATGTTTTTTAAAAGTTTTTAAATGGCTGTTTGAACGTTGGCAAGTATAGGCCTACAGTTCACATTTGACATACGTTTTTATGTTCAGCTAATGTTATAAAACCAACAAGTATTTAACACACAAAACAACACTTAAAATGGAAAATAAAAAGAAATTCTACACAGTCTCACATGCTATGAAATATATTAATGTATTCTATTAGTAGAGAAATTTTTGAATATTTAAAATGGTTGGTTGAAAGTTGGCAATAAGTTGGCGAACGTACTGTCGGCATTTAGTATCAAAGTTTATGTTTGGTCAAAATTACAACATCAACATTATGTAATTATCAGAAAATAAAATCTTTTCTGTACTTGGACATTGGAAAAGAATTTGTTGAACATTTGAAATGTTTTGGTACCGGTACTTTTTTTTGCTGGCCGAATACATTTATTTTATTTTAAAACCAACATAATTTCGATAATAGAAAAACATATTTAAAATGTAAAGGAAATGTATTTGTACCCAATTTCTTAGAATATAAATATGTTACAAACATCTTCATTAAAATATCATTGTTTTGTACCTTAAAATATTTTTTGTATGTTTCAATAAGTTGTTGGCTATACATCATTTGGTTGTAGTATCACCTTTTGTGTAAATCCAATGTTGTGAAACAATAATTTTGTTACATATATAACTTTTCTGTAAGAAAAATTGTATTTTTCGATCATTGCGTAATTTTGTGCACGAACACATACGGTATACTATTGTGTATCTAATGTTTCATTCGTTTAGTTATTTGTTGGCTATGCATTGTAAAACCATTAGTTGGCATAACATTGTAAGTTTATGGAATACGCACACGTCTTGCCGTAAATTTGATTTGTAATTTGGAAAGTGAAGAGATGGAATCTAATAGTCTAGTACTTTTTAATCAAGTGTTTATCCCATTTTTGACCACCTAAATATGCTACTCGGGCATACCTATGTGTTAGTTAGCTTGCAAATCATAAAGAATATTGCTTAAACAAGACTACTTATCTACATGAGTGCGATATTAGTACCCAGAGCCTTCATAAAAATAAACCTAATTAGAAATGTGTTTCAAATATTAATAATATTTAATTGAATGCAATGCGTGTAACATAGCATTTTGTCCAATATTACAGATGAGTATAAATTTCTATTTATTTGTCAAGTAACTTGGGAATTTATTATTCTATGACCATAGTCACCATGTGCCAGGAAGAATGTAAGTTTAATTGTCTATGTATTGAATGTATAAGGTATAGTGTTTTTGGAACTTTAATGACTTCTACTGCATTTATATCTATGCTAGAAATATTTAATTTCTTATCGCGAATTACAACCTGATCTGATTATATTAGCGAACAAACCCGGGGTTAGCTACGAGGAATGTATTGACTGGAATTGGTATTGCGACGTAAAACAAGAGAAGTAGTTTGTTGAAGAACGATTGAGAAAATGTTATGGAAATAAGAACGTTCCCGTCCATGGTGCAGAACAGACGTGTAGTCAAGAAGACCTGAGGATTTCTTCGATGAGACGCTGAATGTTTACTACGCGTCGTCAGAAAGGTCTCATTTGCTTCTACGACTACTACCATGAGAAATATGTTTCAAATTATCCACGATGTCAACGCCGAAGAATGATATTCAAGGGAATTATAAAGTAGAGCCTGTGGATCAGGCCATTCCATAGTCCACTTCGTGTTCGTTGCTGTCCTGGGTCTCCGAGGTCTTCGGTCCACCATTCGATGAAGGAGGAGAACGAGAGCTTCATCCGAGGGCGAAGAGGTCGCGATCGTCTTACAAGAACCAAGAGTACGAGGTCGCCATCCAAGGACGAGAAGGATGTGGTCGAATAAGTATTGAGGGATGATCTAGAGGCAACTGTCCCGACCTACTACAACACATCCTTGTAAGACCCACCCAAACTACGCCGTCGTGTCAAGTTTAGTTCTTCGCCAAAAGCTGGAAAAAATCCTAGTAAATATTCGATAAATTCCCGAAAAAATTGTTGATTATGCAGAACAGCTTTATAATTCTTCTTATATCTCAACGGGTGTAATTTACTTAAAAATGAACTAAAACCTAAGATCGACCCCGAGATTTCTTAACCTGAACTAGCAAAGAATTCAAAGAAGTTTATAAGCTGTTCCGGGAATAAACATGATTTTGGAAACGTCTAGAGCTCTGAAAATTACGTAGAACCGGGTTTGCAAGATAAGTGAAGGTCAGGTTCGTACCCGAGTTAATCACCTTGGTCACGGTAAAAACACATCATCTGAAATTCCATACACTATTATAGTTTCTGCTTATTTTATTATCTAGTAACCTGACTTGTCTGTAGAAGTCAGTATTTTTCCTATTGTGTAAATTCCATTTAAATATATTTTCTTATGACTTCTACTGGCGTTTAGTTTCCATTTGGTCAGTAGCTCTAGTAGTAGAAATACTGGTTGGTTTTCCAATTTGTCTCATCCTTTAATAAAGTGAAAGAAAAGTTTCACGGATTAAATATATGTCACATGCGTTACGTTTAGAAATATAACATTCAAAATCTAGGCAAATAGATAGGTTTAAAAGTAAATTATAAAATGTGTTAATAAAAAAAGAGTTAAAATATGCATACCCGGGGATTGTGTTACTAAGATTGCATTTAAATTATGGAAGTTACCAAGTTGTCGCCATGCGGTATTGGTAAGGTAACGAGTTAACAACGTAGGGCGGTGAATACAATGAATGAATTGTGTGTTCGGTACTAGTGCGCTACTGGTGGAAATTATTGTAGTCAATTTACCTAGTTTGTACTGTACATGAGAGCATTAAAAAATATGGTTACATATATTTGGCTTTTATAAAGTTCTTTGCTCATTCAACGTTTCACCAACGTTAGACAAACGTGTAGTTCAATTGGTGGCACTATGCATACAATTGACGTAATGACAAAATTATAATTTTCATCGTATTATACTGTTGGAAATTTGTAGGAAATTAGTTAGCATCTAACCAAAAACCAATGTTGTGCCAACGGAAGCGCACGCGATATTTTGACATTGGCCAACCTGACATTGGTAGAATGTTGTTTTCGAGTTGGCATCCAATCTCAGAACCAATGTTGGGCCAATGTAGGCGCGGGTGTTATCTTGATATCAGACCAACGTATATTTTACAAAGTTGGCCCAACCTTAGAGCAAAGATTGTGTCTATGACTGCCCAACCAAAAATTGCTACAGGGGAAGGTAATGTGTGTTGGAAGTGCCAAAGAACCTATGGATGCATTACAATAGTCAACATGTCTTCGCTAAGATTACACATAGGCTTAATAGCCCCTGGTATATATACTTTTCAAGATTATTCAGAGAGTTAGCGAAACTCTGGCGGCAATACCAGTAACTGAGTTAACTAAAACTGAAGAAAATTTTAAATTGAACAGTAATTGGGTAAATAAGATAAGTTTATAAATGTTAACGGAATAGGCAAGTAAAATATAAAAATAAATTTAAAATGTTTATAGTGCCAACTGATAGAAACAAAAAAAAAACTAATTATTTAGCTTGTCTTTATTTAAAAAGTCAATGTAATTACATCATTTTTCTCCACTAAATATTTACAGCACATAAAAATCTATTGATAATTGAACTTCATTTGCATCAGGGTTAAATTTATACTACATGACCTCAAATTTCTTCAAAAATTAGCTGAAAACAATATGGCGGTCGAAGTTAGTAAGCGGAAACACCCAAGATGTAAGCAATTTCGTATACTTGTCATGAGATAGAACCTCTATGCACTGTACCAAGAATTGACACTGTTAGATTATACTTAGTGACGTCACAGGTGTTGTTAAATGAAGATATTTATGTACTTGAATATAATTCGAATATAGCCAAAGTCTGTTTTTTGTGCACTTAAATTTCTTTTCGCCACGGCGAAATGAAAGTTTTGATTTTCACTAACATTCCAACTAATCCGTCCGAAAGGAAGGTAATGTTAAACACGTATTTTCTAGTTATTGATCATAACGTAAATAAAAGAGTTTTCATGGAGTAGTAACAAACGAAACGGCAAATGAAGAAACTAAAAAACCAATTAACTTGTCGACAGCATGCGCTGTCAACGAATAGTGACATTACAAAAATTTCACTCTTTGTTCATACGAGATATTAAAAGGTTTTTGCTGAAAGAGAAAGACTTTTAATATGCGAAGAGTAGGTTCTGTAGGCATGTAATTTGCTAACAATTAATTTAAATATTAGAAATACAAAACCTCAAATGAAATCTGCCCATCTGCCTTGAGCTCAAAATTGTTTTTTTTTTTTTTTGCTATTGTGGACTGTGAATTGTTTTAAAATATCACAAACGACTTCGAAATTTTTCTTTCTTATATAGGTTCGTGAGTCAAGTATTCCTTTTTAATAGAACATTTTCATGAATTACAACAATAAAAACCCGTTTTTTAGTATGTAGTAAAGGTAAATTTTTTTATAATATATTAACTATTTTCTGGATATTATTAAACAACATGTAATGAAATTTTTACGAAACCATGCAAAGATGGAATCACAATAATATATGTCAGATATGCGGGGAAAGAAAGGGCAAAACCATGTGTATAACACTTATTATTAGCTAGTTGGTTTTATCAGTGATATAATATGCTACTGACCTGACAGACTCATCTTCGACACGTTTCTGAAGGCAGAGAAGAGATACCGGCCTCTGTGTTCAGCATATCTTTGGTACGTGAAACTTAAGCATCTTGGATATGGGAGCATTTTGCACATTCAGGTTGTGGGGGAAGGTATTGTAATAGAACATTCTGAGATAAATGTTTACTTGTATCAGAGAAAATAATTTAGTTACAACCAAATCAGTTATATGGATTAAATATTCGCATCGTTGAAACCAAATTACTCTATTCGATTAATTTTGCTACCCAGAATACTACTATTATGGTAGCAGTGTTAAATTTTTGCTCTTATGGAATCTTCACAAATATATGACATTTATGTAAGTGTGAGTGTTGTGTGATTATTATATGTATGTATATGTTGGGAAGTTTTCTTTTCTGTATAAATTTCTGAATCAGAATGGAACAATAATGCACCATGTAATTCACATACAAATACCGCAATGTAATGTACATCTGATAATTTATTTAAAAAGTAAAGAAATTCTTACATTAGCAACAAAAAAACTTATTGCCTGTTGCGTAAGTACTTTTATTTTCCACTAAACAACGTAACTGCTGGACAAACATACACCTAAATGTGTAGTGTCTCGTATTTTATTTAGGTACGAAATGTTTTTTTAGATTTAGGATAACGTCTGAAATGACGTATGTTGCGCTTTCGAGGCGTGCAAGATTGTGCTGGAGAGCTAAGGACGACAGAGCACGAACATTACGCCTCACTTGTTGCTACCATAATAGTAGTATTCTGGGTAATTAATACAATAGCGTCATTTGGTTTCAACGAGGCAAAGCTTTAATCGATAAAACTGATTTGGTTGTAACTAAATTATTCTCTCTGATACAGGTAAACGTTTCTCTCAGTATGTTCTACTACAATACCTTCCCCCACGACCTGTATGTGCAAAATACTCCCAAATCCAAGATGCTTAAGTTTCACGTACCAAAGATATGCTGAACTCAGAGGCCGATATCTCTTCTTAGACCTCAGAAACATGTCGAAGATGAGACTGTCAGGTCAGTAGCATATTATATCACTGATAAAGCAATCTATATAATAATAAGTGTTATACACATGGTTTTGCTCTTTCTTTCCCTCCATATCTGACATATATTGTGATTCCATTTGTGCATGGTTTCGTAAAAATTTCATTACATGTTGTTTAACGAACTGGTGTTCAGTCTTCTCACCGCTATCTCGCTTGTACGAAACACTCACTGGTGAACATATTATTTTATGACGGAAACTTTAAATTACAAATATACCATTTTAGAAATTTTCGGAAGCGATCGAATCAGTTTTAAGATTACTATAGAGCGTCTCACGCTTAGATTGCAGAATATAGTTAAATACACTTTCGCTCTCTCTTTTAATGGTACGGGAACTGTTATAAGTACTGTCCTTGTTTCGGGGTGCGTTGTTGCCAAAAATACACTAATTTCATATTGTAACATTGATCTAAAAATTGTTGTATACTGTACAGCATTGAAACTTGTATCGTATGATATATTTGTTTCATCATTTACACCATTGTAAGGGGTTTGAAAATTCGAAACAAAAACATTTTAC
Organism: Medauroidea extradentata; assembly: GCA_003012365.1. Lineage (NCBI taxonomy): Eukaryota > Metazoa > Arthropoda > Insecta > Phasmatodea > Phasmatidae > Medauroidea > Medauroidea extradentata. Next base: position 25,393 of record PNEQ01075628.1, read on the forward strand.
TTGTACTGTTCAGATACATCATTTAACATACACATAATAACTACAGGACAAATGGCAAAATAGTATGCAAATTTTATGGTGCATAACTTCATACATCTGGGAGCCAACGAAAAAAAAAAAAAAATCAGAAGACTAAACATTTTCTTTAAAAAAAAAATGCATAGAATTTTTTTTTGGCTAACCTTATGTGCGTTTCTTTACAGAATGAAAAAAAAAAATTAAAAAGTTGGTCAGTGAGAAACTTTTTTATTTTTTGCGTTAGTTAGGTGAGGGAAGCGAGAAAAATTTTAATAAAGAGATGAATTTACTTTTAAATGTAACACTGCTACAATACCTTTAACCGTTATTTTGTTAAAAGCGTGAAATACGTTGCGTATTAGGTCGACGCACTCATCCGCCAAACCAAGAAAGCTGACGGGCGCTCTGTGTTACGTTATCTATACTGGCTGTGAGGTATTGTAATGGTAGGGATGTCACACAGTCTTCCTTAAGTCAGCAGATGTTTTTCGTCCCGTACATTAAAATAGTCCATGACTGCACCTGTGTCTCGCGATAACTTGATTTGTTGTGTCCAGTGACTGAATTCGGAGCAAGAATTTCATTCATGTATGTGTTTAATATTAAAATTTACTTACATGGAGGATAAAACATCCAAAAAAGACACAGTATATATAGGTAGGCTGCGAGGGAGGGAGCGAAATATTGTGTTGAAGATATCACAGTATTTTTCATTGACGTACTACTAACGCAATACAGGAAGCTGTCACAGTAACCAGCTGTTCCAAACGAACCATTTATGCTCTTAGGAAGAAACAATAGCAACACGGTACCTTTGACTAACCTGACATATTGAAACCGAAAATTAAAGACTAACAAAATTCCCATAAATAAATATAGGGCTATGATTGATCATTTCGGTTTCTTGTACGACAGTGATTGTTATTGTTATTTTGGTTTATTGAGATGTATTAATATTAAATTTACTTAAAACAAATTGTATTGATTTCTGTGTAAAGAACATTAAGGGTAATAATTTCGTAAAACTAAGTATTAAAATACACAAATTAGGCAACTCATTTATACAACATATAATTCCCAATTTCTAGGGTTTTACACATATTATGAGTTAAACTAGAGAGAACATATAAATGTGATTAGCAAAAAAAAAAATAGGCATCAGATTGTTCCGTTCTTAGAAATTTAAAGAAGGTTTTAAATAAGGATCACTTGAAAGTATCTATAATTTTTTTCTGAGAATTTCCTATGATATATTCTGTGGGAAAACTACTCTCGCAAATATAATTTTTTTGTCTTCAATAAATGTTGTGAGAATTTTATGTAATGCTAATTGTTGTTATACTGTGTATGTATTCAGCTGTGGTCAGCTGGATGAAATAAATACAAATGAGTCGATCAAAAACCTAAACTAGAGCAAATGCGAAAAATATATCATATAGTTCATTTGCAATATTTTGCAGTCTTAAAATTATTGTTCTTTCGAGACAAAAATTTCTTGGTTTCGGCTAATTACTTCATTGACGAATATTCCGTTACGTATGTTATTAGCTTCAACTTTGTCTTTTTGTCTTGAAAGAACAATACAATCATAGTAAAACGAATTTAAACAATACTGACACACAAATGTCTTATATCTGCTTCAAAAACAAGTGTCACAAAAGTGGTGAAAATGAGGGATCGTACCTTATTTCGACATCACGGCCAAACGTTTACACTCTTCTGTTCCATAAAATCCCACTTTAAATGCAATTTGAGCAAAAGTTAATATGGACGAAAACAACCAGTTTTTCCAGTTTCTATACTCGACGTTCTGATTTTGCGTCAGCGATTTTATGATCATCAACGTTACGCCAACCCCATTCTTGTCTTCAGACAGACGCTACTCCTATGGACGAAATCTCGTGTTTTTTCGGGAGTAGCTATAATGATACATAGGTAATGTATGTGATAGTTATTTGTTTACGAAATGCATATTACTACTAATGTAATGAATTCATGTGAATGGATTGTGTGAATTGTTTCATATTTTAAAGTATTATACAATGTGATTCTTATACCGATTGTAATATATCAATTCAATAAAATGTAAAATATAGTATTCTAGTACTCAAAATAATGAAGTGGTACATCTCCAGAACTTCGTAACGCGGCTGCGATCTGCCAACAGCGCGTGCCACAAGCTCTGTGCTGCAATCTAAGGTTGGGACGCTCTATAGAGAATCTGAAATTACTGTTCACACGTGCAACGGTATTCGAATGTTATTTGTAAGCATACATCACACACCTAAGTAAGATTTAAAATTATGTTTTATCCATCTAAGCACTGTAGCTATAAACACCACTGGTGGCCTCAGCGGGCGGCCCATTTAGTAAACAATTGAACAAATTTCTTGTAAAATTTTTTCTGTGTGTATTGCTCAGGTTTGAAGCGATAGCTAGTTCAATTTTGAGAGATAAAATAGGGAGTCTTTTTTGGTCATTGTGCCCTACATGCGTCAAAATATCACTTTTGTTGGTCTCATTACTAGCATCAGTTTAATGTTGCGTTCAAGTTGGTTGCTATGCTCAAGTTTGCTCACACCATCAGAAGGATGTGTTTAGTTTTGATTGCCAGCAAGTGTGAAGGGGATAGAGAAGGTGCACCGCACAAATCTACAAATTACTGTGTAAAACACAGAATAAGAAAGGACCGTAATATATCGTGGGAAATATTGACTGTTAGCTGTAGGCTTTAGTATAATGTCTCTTGAACATCAAAGATTTTTGGACATAGCCATATGTCCAAAAAACTTTGACGTTTATAATATGAACCTACAGCAAGAATCGTTCAAAGATCATATAATGTCTCTCATCTGACATTCTTCTTTCGCTATTGGTAGAGTCTTTGTTTACACACCTGGCTGCTCTTCCTCGTGGTCAATGAAGTTTGATGTTTTTAACTCTCAGCGTTTTGGGATCCTACTCGTTAATCACTGATGGGTGTGGTCACAGTAACCGTGTTCTGATTGGCCCAGTCAAACAAGTGACGACTCTACACAAAGGTGCGCTGCTAATATCCACGCAACATACAACATAGCTGCAGATCTGCACGTAGGACACTGAAACAAAGTGTTGTATAAATATGTGTTGAGAATGTCTGGGGTCCCTAGCCATTGGAGTCTCCCTATCTGACTTGGCTAATGATAATTCCAAAGTCTAGGTACAGAATATTTATGCTTTGCCTTTAAATACTGCATAATCATTCCAAAATAATACAGCGCCCAATCACTACACTGTTATTCAAAATACGATTGCACGAAAGAGTCTTGTGATTTTCTTAAGTTCATGTATATAAAGGAAATATATTTGAATAAATTTATGTAAACACCGGTTATCAGCGAGTAAAGAATACTGTAATAGCAACAAATCATCATCACTCGACATATTCCAGATAGGATCCAGCCATCTGACAAAACTTCGGCATGCACGCTTCATTAGCAACGTAGTGTTGTCTAGTTTCGGTACCGACTGCATGACTCAAATGGAAAAATCATTCAGAATTTTCTTCATACTACTAGACGTTATCACAGTTTGGTAAATAATAATAATAATAATAGTAATAATAATAATAGCGATAGTGTGAAGTTTGAATGCAAAAGGCGCCAGTTAAGAATATATTTAGATTTTTAAGTGTCTATCACAATGTGAGTTTACAATTAGAATTTATTGGTTTGTGGACGTACGCCATTGCTCATACACGACAAATAATAGTAGACAACAAACAAAGACAATCGATAACACAACACAAGATAAAAATAACGAAAAAATGCAACATTTCGGAAATTGCGACGTTGTATTTTTTCGTTGTTTATATTGACTACAATTCCCGAAACGTTTCATTATTTCGTTGTTTTTATCTTGTGTTATCCGTTGTCTTTGTTTGTTGTCCACTGTTATTTGTCTTTTTCCAACCTTTTTTAAATCTGGGAAACTGGTTCTAAAATCGTGTCTTCTTTTGTGCCTGGGTGTTGTGACGATATTCGACTGCATTCTATCTGCAGAATTCTTCCTTGTCTTACATAAAAAATATACCTGACGGAATTCCTCTGGAATAGTTTTTCTATTATTTTGTGTGTGTTTGTAATCTGTTTTTTGTTCTTTTCTGTATTTTGTCATTCGACGCAAGTTTCATCAGCAAAACATGAGCAATGGCGTATGTCCACAAATCAATAGATTCTAATGACTACCTTCAACCACTACAATTACTACCGTTTGTTGTATTATAAATTTTGAACTTTGGTAGAATTTATAGACTGAACTCATATCGTCTAAAATTTTTCTTATAAAAGTTTGGAAGTGCTAACATTTTAATTGGATGTATGGTTTTTCTTTCACAACGTATTTATTTTACTAGTCGACACAGAGTCACCAGTTGTACGTGTAATTATTTGTAGTAAGTAGGGACTGGAATATTTCGCGAATTCAGTGACCTATAGGTTAGAATCTATTGTTCTATGCATACTCAAGCCCCATATATTCGTTCATTGTATGTTGTTCCACTGAGTAGCAGCTAGTGGACAAATAGTCTAGGCTTAAGTATGCATAGGATAGTTGGTTCTAGCCTACAGGTAATTGAATTCGCGAAATTTTCCAGTGCCTAGTAATTAGTATCGAGATACACATTTTGCGTGGTTAAATTGGGAGATAGGATAGAATCTAATAGCCTACATTCAAACTAAGAAATACCATTAGGTTATTGGCTCCGGTTCTTTGTATCTCTGTGTGATCATATTACAGGCTAGTGGGCATATCATTAGTTGACCTTATATCATTCTTCGAACAGTCCTTCAGACGCACCACTACATACTGCCGCCCTTCAGCCTGATGTCAGAGGAGTACACAGTAACTTGGAGTACAATATCGTGTATGATAATCATTACAGAGTATGTTGTATCGCGAAAATGTTATGTGTCAACATGCCCTTGAAAACACTGTAGTTAATTACAACACATATGATTAGGTGAAGTACGTCTGACACAACGTAGCTATCTACAGACCAATAACATGCATTAAATGTTAGAACAGCGGAATTCTTATTGGCGTAGTCAAATAGGGCAACATCTCCACATAAAAGCGAAATCCATTCATCTTCTGATTAACAGAACGTGTATTGAAACCCAGCCAACAGTCAAGTTTTCACCGTGATAAATCTTCCTCTCTTATAATAATAATGCGAAATCAGCATGTATCTCGTAGTTAGTGTCCTATGTTGGCGAGCGTTGCTGTATCCACGCACGGCAAACAAACTATATTACAGTGTACCGTTACAAATTTACTAACCGGGGTGCAGCCAGGTTAGATTGAGATAGATAATATGATGAACTAGCTGTCCCGTTGCGGCTTCACAGTTAAGAGTAACCAACTTTTAATTACGTATTTATTTGATGGTGTTACTTTATTCTCTGTATATCTGTAAAATAATACAATAAATACAAACAGCTTTATCCACATCCAGTCCACTTCGCTGAGCGTACTTTAACTGCAGAATATCTTTGTTTTAATTCAAATTTATTTCTCTATAAAATAGCTGCCCGGATACGGCTTTGCCCGCGTGAAATTAAGTCATGTAAACAGTAACTTTGGATGAAATATGTGATGAAGACATTTAACAGCTAGCGTACCAAAATTAGTGAAATATGAATTGTCTTAGCTCAGCGAAAAGAGCGCGCGCAATATGCTCGTATGATGTAATAGTAATTCCCATCGCAATGTCTTGCACGGGATACGAACCCGCAACCCCACCCCTCCCACACCAAAAACTTTATATAATACCTGAGTGAATGCTTAAAGGCTGACCGTGATAATTCTTTCGTATATGTATAGGCTGCAGTCCAAAGAGGTTTTATTTATGAATAGGTTGGCGAAAAGAAACAACTGTTGAATTATTGCTCTATGAACATTCTCTTTTTTCGGGAGTCTGTAACAATTTACTGCTTTACACATCCTTAATTATCGAATTTCATAAATCTTGAATATGATTTGTAGATATTTACATAAGCTTCATTCTTATCAATATACCATCTAGATATCTCAACGGGTATAAGCGGTACAGATAATTATTATAAAACACATTTTATTTTTTTAACAGCTTTCAAGGACGAATTTCGAAAAATCCTGAAGTTGCTTTCTTCATATTTACGTAAGATTTATTTTAAAACAAAAACCAAAACACATTTTAGATATTAACTTAAGCATTATTTTTAAGAAAATAATCACCTCGCTATCTGAAATGGTTTAGGAGAAGTCACTGATTAATGAAAAACACATTTTACGGCTTTTCACCCCCGTAATTTTCGAATTTCGCAAAATCGAAAAATTCACACAAATGCATTTGTTTGGGCAAAATTTTTAAGTAAAACAAATATGATAGCTTTCCCGGTTAATAAGATATCAGGAATTCTTTGAAAACACATTTTACCCCTTTTCAGACCCTTTAAATATAGAATATAGAAAAATCCATTCTTAGTGTGTGCCAACGGGGCAAGGGGAAGCTTCCCTCAACATTTCATGGTTCCTAGGTCCAACGGTTTGGGCTGTGCGTATGATTGAGTGAGTGTGCCAGTCATGACACTTCCATTTTGTATTAAGGTAAACAACGTAATTGGATTAAATAGCCTTTATAAGTATTCTACAACAATCACACGAAACTTCTTGTTATGTTTACAATACACTATAGACATAGCCAGTGATTTTTGGTGAAAATAATTCTGCAGCAATTTGTTTCAATGCCTAATGTGCACATATGTTTCTCTGCTTCATGGTCAGGGATCGGAAGTTTTTTCTTTCAGCGTCTCGGGGTCCTACCAGAAAATCACGAACGTGTGGTGTCGTGGTAACATTGTTCTGGTTAGCGCAGTCAAATGAGCCACGTCTTTGCCATACTATATTCTGCCAATAACCACACGCCAGAGTTGCCGGTGTGCACGTAAGGCATTGAAAGAAGTTGTTGCAGAATTCTTTTCCCCAAGATATCACTGGCTCTAACTATATATAAAAAAATATTTTACACAGATTATTATAGAAAAATTTAAAATTACAACGTTAAGATAACATCCAGTAAATGTTACACAAATCAGTCATCCGATTACGTAAGTTTCTTTCCAGAAATGTCTGACTATTTACAGTAAACTACCAACCTTCTAGTTCGCCTCTCGCACACTAACATACAGCTACAACGCTCCAGAAGTTCCGCCGCCCACACTTGCCACAGTCTTTTCTTGATACGCTGATTCCGAACAACTCCTTGCAGTAGTTCTTGCAGTATACGTTTTCTACACTGCCAAGTTCACCACTTACACGCGCTGGCTGAACGTTTCTGTAGGCCGCCAAAGGTTAGCGCAGGACTCCGCGAACCGCCATCCGAAGTTCCTACCTGATAGTGTAACACGCGATCATGGCATAGGTGTGTGCTCTTCAATTATGACTGGCCCGCGCCCGTCTCCTAAACGGTTTGTATTGTCTACGATAAGACAGGCAGAAGCATTCCCGTATCACAGTAAGTGGTGATTGGATGACGGAGGAAGAGAAGGAAAACTGACCTCTCGGCCTGTCGCCCATGTATGAGTGCAGTAAGAGAGTGGGAAAGGAGAAGAATATGAGTCACTTGTAGGGTCTCCCGAGCGTAACCCAGCACTGTGTGGTCATCAGTTAGTCGTGCTAGGTCAGATATTTTTTCTGGTAGATGAAGCACTTTTTAATACGCGTGATGTTTATAAAGAATATTGTTTTTTTAAATCTATGTACACCTTGGTGACCAAACAATCACATTATATGAAACAGATTGTCCCTAGACTTTTTATGAGACAGTTATTACTAAGGACCGGCAATATTCAGGGAAAGTTTTTGCACCAAATTTTTTAGAGTCTTATATGCACATCTACATATCTGCAGAATGGACATTGGCTGCGTGTTTCGTGCAGTTACGTCTGTAATTTGACTGTGTCATTCAGGAATATGGTTACAGCAACACCACATGTATTTGATTTGCAGCTAGAGCCCAATAGGGCTAAGCGTTAACAACATCCAATCATCAACCATAAAACAGAACTGCAAATATGTACGTAGGGCTCTAAATTAAGCTGGTGCAAAAATCTTCGCGAAGATTTTCTGTCCTTAGCTGTTAAATTGTTTCCCTTACGTCTATTTTTTTTTCAGACATCGTGAAAAGTGTGTTTGAAAACAGTGATAAAAAAGATTTTGTTATGCACTTTCTTTAACCTATACTACGTATTACCGTTGGTTTTGCTATTTAATTTTATCTACTTCTCACGGCATTTTATCTTAAGCACAGTCGCCATGTTTAACTTTTCGATTGCTTCTATTATGTCGCCATCTTGCTGGGGGAATAAATTATAAAAAAAAAAGTGAGGAAGGATTTAGAGCTGCATTGGAAAAACTTCGAAATCACCCGACCCAAAACAGCAGCGAAACGACAGTAATGCGTTCAGCCCTTCAGCTTGCCGTCCGTAAACAAAGCGGATTCGAACAGTTAGGAAGGACGTAACATAACTCAAGATAAGCTCGCAGTTTGTGTTGCGCGGTATAGGGTTTGAGAATGCATACAACTGCAGTGGTGCACACGTTGCACACAGATAGCGCCTAGTTTGTGAAGGAGAGTTGGCTTAGAGACGGCACGGAATGTGGCGAACGCCTGTGGTTGGCGTTTAAAATTTATGCCACACAGTTTCCTGCACAAAGTATTCTATACATATACACACATATAACTACAAACCTGTTCTGTGAATACTTGTTGCCATGATATATTGTATTGGCAAAAATAAATAAACCGGAGGAAAACCATAAACAGACTGTAAATTTTGTTTTCCGATCAGAAAATGTGCCTACTCTCTTTTGATTTAATTATTTTTTTCATTTAATCTTCAAATAGTATGCCAATTTGATAAAATAATGATCATGTTAATACTAAAACTTAAGCATAATAGAAATAAAAGTTAAAACTGTAATTCTCAAATCACTTTAACAAATAGTTTGTAAATTTGCCACACGAGCGTATAGGAGCGCTAAGAAAGTAGGTAGGTATGGCAGAATTGATTCTCAATTATACGTGGAAGCACTCATAGTTTTTTTTAAACAATCAAATTTGTACTGAAGTTTCCAGACTTTCATTGTAACAACTGTAAAAGTTTGCATATTTTTAAGACGGAAGTATGGTAGGGCCTAACTCTCTTATACTGCGACCATTCGCCTCCTGCCAAGGCGATCCGGGTTCGATTCCCGGCGGAGTCGGTCCACGGATTTTCACATGTGGGAATCGTGCCGGGCGATGCCGTTGGTTGGTGGGTTTTCTCGGGAATCTCCCGTTTCCCCCGCCCTTTCATTCCGACGCTGCTCCATACTCACATCATGTCACCCCTCATCAGCGCCAAAGACCTCGATGTTAAGTGCTGACCAAAATCTCTCACTCTCAGTCACCCCAAACTGCGCTTAAGTTAATTACTTCCTAAACATTTTAGGATTTTTTTACAGAGTGGAGAAAACCACATAATTGGTATAGATGATTCGCAATAAACTGATAATTTGAAAGACATCCTGTCTAAAATAACGATTTAAAATATTGCTCGTCGTGACTTCAGATGGTAACTTATGTCTATAGTGTAATCCATACACTTTAATTATTACTGGGGTTGCTTTGTTTATATTGAAAAGTTGCAGAGAAAACAGTAACTGTGGCTTCTAATGTACTTACTTTATTCTGAACCACCTGTAACATACTTAGTTCTCAAAATAAAAATAAGAATTCTAGCCCCGGCCAAACTGTTCTCGGTTTTCCATGGTTTCCCGAAATCGCTTCAGACGAAAGCTGCTGTTGTCCCTTAACAATATTTTGAGCCGGTTGATATCTTCTACAGTTTCTTCCATTGTGACAAGTTATGTGTTACTGTCTCTAATTACCTCACTGTTGAGGAATCATGTCTGCTTTCAGGATAGATTAGATGATATAATCCGTGTGGTCTTTGTTTGTGTGTTATTAATTTAAGGTGTATGCTCTTTCAGCGGAATTCAGAAAAAAATATTAATGAGAAACGAAAAACCAAATTTTATAATGCTCGATCAACTCAGAGAATCTTTTAATAATAAGTTTTCTTAATTTGTACACTTAAGTTGTTAACGAACTTACGACAAGTGTTAATCTTATTCGGCAAAATAACAACGGAGAATGTAAATTCTGTTTCGATAAAGTTCTAAATTAGTATTTACTGTTCAGCCATTTTATAAGCTATTGCTTTACTCATCGTACAAGCAAAATATTTATTTAAATACATTATTTATCATAATTTAATACTATATATATATATATATATATTAATTTTATTACTTGAGCAGAGTTTTTGAATCATGACTACTACAAATTGAAATACATTAGTGTATCGTTAAACTTGTTTCAATAGAATACATATTTCATCAGTCGAAAATATTACTACTCGAAAGATATTTTAAAAACTCAAATACGAAAAAATAAAGACCTAATTTCCCATGAACTTCTGCTAA
>PNEQ01075628.1:36058-54953 GCA_003012365.1 Medauroidea extradentata
TTTTTTTTTTTTTTTTTTAGATTACAAAACCGAGTGAGGTATCACAACGATAACACGTATGATTCGCATTAGAGAGCACAAGGGTTCGATCCCCCTGACTCCTGTCATCCTGATATCGGTTTTCCATTGCTGAGATGGTTCCTTAATCGCTGTCGACGAAACGTAAAACCCACTCACCTTACCTCTTAGATTACATACAGTAAAGTAGGCATATCTGTAAAATATTATATTTCCACAATTTCCCAAATGTCCGTAAACCGGAATTGTTGTCATTTTGTACGTAGTAGAGTAAGTTGAAAATTTTCGGTAGTGTAATTAAGTAAAGAATGCGTTGGCGTCGCACAGACCGACAGAAGAGCGCACATGGCAGTTGCAAATTAGTCGGAAAGTCACATGAAGCCAGAGAAAAATTGTTGCCACTTGAGTGCTGACTACCAGAATAGAATCGCGAGTGTGACCCGCGCTTTTCTGACCACATTACATATGTACAGTGCTGGTGGAGTTTCATTTTTCCCCCAGCGTGCCGCTTTGCGCGGACTGGATGCTCGTTAATAATTCAGCGCGGGGTCGCGTGGGCGCGCCACTTCCTTGCACTATACCATAAAATATTCAGCGGAGGTAACGCGCTTTCGTTCCACCACCCAACCCCCGTGAAAATCGCCGAAATTTCCTTCAGCGCGAAGCCACGAGGGTCGCTCGTATCGTCACAATACCATACATACCAACCCTCACCCACACCACTTCCCATCTCCTAGCCATCCTCCAAACCCTTGCCAATACCATCGCCTTGAATCGAGTTATGCGGGTTGATGTGCGGACGTGAGGAGCATTTTTCCCCTCCACGAACTTCACTGTAGAATTTTCAGGTCATTCAGGATCAGGCGACGAATCCCAGAACTATGCTCTCTAGGTCTCTTGCGATTCGGGACCAGTGATATCCCAAGCAATTGTAGTGTTGGGGTTTCGGTTCTCTGTGTCAATGACGAACTATAGAATTACATTGTTGTTGTTTGCAGTATAACTATGAGGCATTGTATAACATGCCTAAGTCACGAGCTGTACGGGTACTGTTGCCATCTTCTGTAAAACTTTGGCGTAGTTTCCGTTCATTTGGGCTTCAGCGACGATACCAGAAATTACGATGATGAAATATTCGCTTTTGGAAGCCTAGAGGTAATTTCCCAGTTGGCCGAGTCCATCAACAATATTCGCTACATTGTAGATTTATGTTGGTGGTGGTGGTTGGTGTTGAAGACAGTTGAAGGACAGGTTTCGAGCAGAACTGCCTGTTGGTGTTCGTAGTTGATGTTGCAGTGTTTCGTATTGGTCACGGAAGCATTTCATCTCTTACTTCCGTAGGTTGTTCGTTTTGTTGTTGCAATAAAATTCGAAATTTAGAACATTTACTTACAACCGACAAATAAATTTCGACTATATAGATATGGTTTGTTTAATACCAACATAAAACCCTTGTTAAGTCTCGCTTTATTTCTAATTTCCTTATACACAAAACATAACACTGAAATACTGATGCGAAATTAATTATCAACGTAAATTATTTCAGCCAAATATAACCTATAATTTTGGGAGATAGAACCATCCAGTGTAATAACCCACGCTTCGCACATTAACTGTTAACAACAACACTAACAACATCCGCCTCTGAATCATGTTGTTGTGGTATCTACCGATCCGAGTCTAGCAACGAGTTACTGAACTACTTTGCGTAGGTATCGGGTCATAGAATCTCAACTACAAGCCTCTGAATTATTTAGTTGAGTTATCTAGTTATTAGAGTATAGCATCGAGCTGTGAAGCTACTGTCGAATTACTTACTGATTCATTCAACCTCAACGAAGATTCCATGAGTATATTTGTCGACGAGCCTCAAAATAACATTTTAATATCTCGTTGTTTACCGAGTTAAGTAGCGAGCTTTCATGTTTGTTCAACGATTTTATACACGTGTTCGCTCGACCGGGTGAAACGCAACACTTTGAAATTAAATAACATGTTTGCTGTATGTATTCAATAAATACACATTACTATTGGCGAATTTGACAACATTTCAGTAACATATAACAGCATGAAAAAATGTTTACATAAATACATTTTTTTACTCTGCATATAACAGGAAGAAATTAAATGTAACTAGCAAATTAGTACGAATAAATCTCACCCACGCGACACAAATGTTACCCGACGCGTCGTCTTCATTAGGAAGCATACCAATTGCTTGCGCCCTGAGCTGAGTTAAATTGAGTTGACGTAAATACGAGGGAGTACTTTCCTTGAAGTAACGACACTTGAGTCCCCGAATAAACGACGAGTCCCGGGGATATGTTTACCGACCGGGTCGAAGAGTCGCTTCCGGGCGAGTTCACAATTCACGCCATGCGATAGCTACATGTAACATGAAAGACCGGAGGAAGTCTACGCGAGGGTCAACACAACACACACGTCAACAAGTGGAAGGAAAATATTGCGCTCTACTCCCTTTGCTGTTACCAGTATTTCTTTCGGGAAGTGAATATTTCCTCGAAAATACGACCATGTTATTCCCATAGCGAGAGAGTAAGCAATGTACCGCAGTATGTTACTTCTCAACGGTGTGGTAATACAAACAGGGTGACCTTTTGAGTATCTATGGTCTATACAACAGATTTCGTTTGGTGTACGAAGTTAGCTGTATACGTATCACGTGGTTTATTTTACACGAAACTACTAAACATGTACCCAGTATGATTACAGACGAAAAACACACATCATCAAAAATTCTAAGTATTTTAAATATGTACACTTTTCCAGAGACAAGTTTTTGTAATTTACTGAAAAAATAATAACAGACAAAATAGTTTTTCCTGCTTGATATATCTAAAAAAATACCAGCTTGATTGGTGATGCAAAAAAATGTAAGCGTCGTTCGACTTGCGGCCATAATTTCCATTAATAAAATTAAGAGACGCCTAAAATAATCATAGAAAAATATTCCTACGAAACCACTGTACGCCTTTTTAGTACTCCAGGCATAAAGTTGGCATTTTTATTGACACTCGTATTAATTTCGCCCTTAAGGTCATGCTCGTTCGTTTTTTCACATTGATACAAATAACTTGAATTATTTTGAAGTTTTCAAGACAGTTTACGGTTATACAATGCACAAATGTATGCAGGAATTTTCGCAAAATACTTAGTTCATCTATAAGAAAATATTTAATGATTTTGGATCTTTTTCATAACATTTCTTATAATTGAGAGTCAAAACGCTAAGGGACATTGGTTATAGTTTAAACAAAATAGTAGAATAAAAATGAATATATTTTACATGAGTAAATGCAATATTGGTAGTTTTCGATATAGATGTTCTGTTATTTTTAAAGTAATATATATATACATATATATATATATATATATATATATATATATATATATATATATATATATATATATATATTACACGCGTCATTGCATAAGAGCCACGCATGGCCGTTACGTACTGACTTAGATAAAACATAACTACCTAAAAATCTTCGGAGGCCTTTGAAGTTTAGTGGACAGACCACTCGCCTCCCACCATGCGGATCTGGGAATGAATCGTGGAAGATGTTCCTATGCTGTTAACAATGCGTTGTCGTTGGCAGGCGAGTCATCTCGAGCTACTTGGGTTTCCTTCGCCCTTGCATAACTTTGCTACTCCATACTTACCACATACCATATCATTCAGCGCTCTATACCCTCGCTGTTCAAGTCCGCGCAAGTGTCAAACAACTCGCCCAGGTTTTGTGGTAAACAAACATTTAGGATTTTGTATTATTGCACGTCAGTCTTTTGGGAGAAGAATTCTCACATCTAGAGGAACAGAAACTGTCACATAGATACAGGTCTTTAAACGTTACTGCGCCACAAGTCTCATGACAACTGTGCGTGGTGTCAGGACTGGACTACATTGTTGTGGAATACCACATTGGGCAATGTCTATCGTCCTATTAAATACGCCTTGCCAGGATGTCGTTGCCAATAATATCTGAACTACATCCCACAGTACCACGCAAGGCTTGCTCTGTACATTTTTAAGGGTGGTGCGAACTATTAGAATGCCCCCTTTTTTTTGCCGTTAATGTCTCTTGTTACTTGGGCAAAACAAAAAATAATATATCTTTAAAATTATGGCGATGCCATTCTGTACACTGGTTACTTAATGAACTACTTAAAAGAAAAAACTAATTGCATACATAATTATCAAATAAATTATGAAACCACCAACCTATGTTTAAAAATTTACATCGTATGCTCACTTCATTTGGTTCTAAAATCAGCATTCCTTTTACTGATTTTGTGCACTCCTGGTTCGGTCGTACCACTCCAACTGCCCAAGAGCCGGCTCTGGTATAGAATGTTCATGATAAGTGAGCACCGCTAAAAAATTTTCTTTCAGTAATTTTGTAATCTTTACTATATTTAGCATGAAAACATCATATTAAATTATTAACCACTGTAAACATTTCACTACTCTTTAAAAACATAACAAATTTAGTCCCAATGAAAAACAGTTTGTGGATATTAAAAGTGCTTGAAGTACTCAGTTTAAAGTAAACAGATTATATAACACTATCCAGCGCGCACACTATGCACAATGCACCATGACAATTAACAATAGTGCAGAAATTGTGCATTTTCGGATCTATGTTCACATGATGTTTGGTATGTGAGGATTAGGATTGTTACTTCAAAATATTGACGTGTAATTTTTCAACAGCCAGTATATCGTATTGTGATGGTATCTGAAAACCGGCGGAGAACATACCCCGATAGCAAACTATCTGACGTCTACCAATATCTGAGAGATGACAAGAAATAATCCCCTGCAATAAAGAAGCGCAAAATGGAGAAACGGGAGTGCCACGAGATAAACCACATGCCAACGACAATATAGGTTTTGATATTGTATAGTTGAGTGATATTACAGGAATGATTGCTTAGTCAAATATCTCATCTTCACGAAAAAAAAATTATCTTATAATAAGTTTTATAGAACACTTGTTTTCAGATAATTAGTAGGCCTATGTCTTAGATTCGAAGTATTTACTCGAATAAATAATTGTTAGATTATTATTCTTGTTTGAATTGCTACTGCTTTAACATAAAGGTTTTCATGACACTTCCGAAGGTGATGGAAGATATTTTTAATAATGGCATTATATTAATTTCGTTAAATTTTAGATTTCAAATAATCATTCCGGATTTGTGTAAATTATTTTATCAGTACATTTAAATCAATCGTTACTGTCAAGATCAGATTAAGTTATGGCAAGTTAACACACCAACGTAAAAACATTTTTGTTTTCTGTACTTACTAATAGCACGGACCGTACAAAAATAGATGAGTTCGCAACGTATAAGTTTTGCATGGGGTTCTTGAATAAATAAAATTTACCTGTTGTTTAAAAGGTTTTGCATTAAAATAAAAGCGAAAATAACGTTAACTAGATTTGTATTCATCCATATTTTAAACAGTAAATACCACTTTCACCAATAAAATTTGACAATTGAGTAATACCTACCTCGCGTTTCTAATGCGTTGCAGTGTATTCGTAAATTATTCTTCTTTTTTTTTTTTTGCGAAAATATTTCGCACGAGGCGATTTTGCCACAGTACTAAGAGAAAACATGCTTCGGATAAGTACAGACTACCATTTTTGTATGCCATGTTAATAAAAAAATAAGGAGCGCTGTTTTTATGTTCTTCGAAATACAGACACCTGTACACCTACTTCAGAATGTACTGAAAGGCTGTACGCAAAACAAAGATATAATCTTGCGCAAAACTTTGCTACAGACCTTCCATCAATGTAATTATATGATCACATGTTAAAGCCCCATAGTTAGACTGTATTGGAGGGAAGCTTGCACGCTGGTTCAGCGCTTGGTTCGTTGGGCCATGCCGGTGTTGGTGCGCGCTTGAAGATCGTCCTTATAGCTCTGTCACGCTAGAGTCTCTGACGCGAGTGTAGATGGTGTCCGTAAGTTCCTAATTGTTGAAAACAAATTTTATATGCTAAATATCGGTAAGATTTGTCCAGTGCTTAAAATTTAGAATGCCATGATCAGAGAATGTACCAGTGATGGATATTTAAGAGTTTTACAAAATGTGACCTCAATATTTTGCAAAAGAAAGAAAAGTACGACGAGATATAAATAAAACTGCTAGCATTAGTAATATTAGTTAAAATATACACTTTTTAAATAGTAACGAGAAAATTTAAGCCGCACATACAAAATTTTGCCACTTATTGTGAAACGATGTTTAGATAGAGTTAGCAATTCCTTTCCCGAGTTTACTCTTGGCAACGCTAAGCATAATATAGATGGAGGAGTTGATAACCAAAATATTTAATTAAATCACACATATATACAATATTCATGCAGAGTATACACGCACAGGAGAAATTCTCATGCTTACTAAAATATCCTAAAAGAAGACTGGAAAATCATGGGGAAAATCTTATGATTAAGAGACACAGAAATGTACAGAAATGTTACACAAAACTGCAGCATACTCCAGGAAAAGAAAGGTTGAATTTTAGGAAGATGTGAAGAGGCTTTCAGACTAACCGACAAAATTCTTGTAAGAGTTGACAAACAAAATCTTTCCCATGGACACAACAAATAAAAAGGACATAAAAGACGCCCTAATTCAATCAGAAAAATTTGCTTCATCACCAGGTAAGATGGCATCATTATATATTACATTAATAGAGATGATGGTTTATAGCGGGAAAACTTGACTATTTGCTAGGCTTCAACATACGTTCAGCTTATCAAAAGATTACTGGCTTTTCCTTGTACGTGGAGCTACTGCCCTATTTGACTGAGCCAATAAGAATACCGCTAATTTAATATTTGACGCATGTTATTGGTCTATAGACAGCTACGTTGTGTCAGTGTTTTCAAGGCTATGTTGGCACAAAACATTTTCGCAATATACCACCATCTCTATACATTAACAATAATAAATGTCGTGATTTTTATTTAGCATGTTGGTAAGATAAGATGAGGTTATAGTCATTAAGTGTAGGGCTGACACCCTATTAAATAATCGTTCGTTGGTTATACAAACATATTTACTTAAGACTTTGCCATATTTTGCTGTACATAATGGTTACGTTAATCGCGAAAGAGGTGGAAATTCAAGTTACAATATGTTAACTTAAAGTAGTCACTGAATTGTAAGGTTGACAATCCCAGAAAACTTTTGATTAATTGTAACTTATTATTATCGTTTTACTCACACTTGTTGCGTACATTTAACAGTTCGAGTTTAACACTATAATGTAAATGCCAAATTATCTAACAAAACTTTGGCCACGGGGTCTACAACCTCTCCTTTTACCTTACGGAAACTGCTTAAATAGCACCATTTCGCACATTGAAATTTACCACCCCCCCCCCCCCGCGCTTTATTGGCATGGGATCGGTATTAATTCATAACCTTCCCAGGTTCGCCCCTCCCCTCTCCCAAACACAAGTCCTAGCTACGCCCATGTCGTACACCCCCCGAACAAAAATCCTGGGCGCACTCATGCCTTTTTTTAATATTTGAAAATGGTTTGCTGGGCTGGCCTGGTTAGTAGAATATGTCAGCTGGACTGTTCACGCGGGCCAGTTTGCCAAGACCTGCCTTGCTTTGTCATAAAAGCCAGCAAGAGGGCCAGTGTCTGGTGATATTTGAACACTTAAGGTGACCGCCTACCCCACGCTTCAAATGCGCTGCAGTGTGTTCGTAAACAGGTTATTTCTACGATAATACTCCACGTGTGCCCATTATGCCATAATACGAAAATAAATCAAACTTCAGACAAGGTCGGAACCTCATTGTTAAGACGCCACGCTCATTAAAAGCATTGTTTCTAAGCCCTCGAACATAGTTAATAACGGCCTTTTCAGTCTGCCGTACTTCAAAATGTACTAACCGGGTGTATGTGAAACTCAGATTGCGACCTGCACTGAACTTAGTTGCAGACTTTCCATCAATAAAATTACATGGACTCCGTTTAGTGTCCCATAGTAAAAACCGTTCGACGGGAAGCTTGCACGCTAGTTCAGCGCTTGGTTCGTTGAGGCGACGTGGCATATGATGCGCGCTTCAAGGTCGACCTTATTGCTCCGTCGCTTTTGAGCTTCTCACGCGCGGGTAAGCGGCGCCTTTAAGGACGTTGGACCCATAAAAATTCAAAATTTTATATTTGTGCCAAACACTGGTCAACTTTTACACATCAGATGACATGTCATTTCACCAAATAAAAAAAAATATTAGGTCCCATAGTTTTAGCATAATCACCTATCATAGTCGCAAAATGGCAGTTGCGGTGTAGCCAAAATAATAAAAAATAATTATTTTGCAGAAACAAGATAATTCATATTAATTCTTAATGATATGAGCTACTTCAAGACATTTTTGTGAACATAAAGCGATACGTTTTTGTATTTTTAAAAAATTGACGAAAATGAGTAAATGTTTGCATAACTTTGCCTTTTGGCTACTACTGAAATTTTCAAAACTAACTTTTGTCATCCATGTCATAAAATGCATTGATACAATGACTATCAGTTACTGTAATGTTGAATTTATTAGTTAATTACTTTTTTTGATTTTGGCTACACCGCAATGGCTATTTTGTGACTTTTATGAGTGATTATGCAAAAACGACGGGGCCTATTTTTTTTTATTTTGGGAAATGACGTGTTATCTGTAATGCAAAAGTTGAACAGTGTTTGGCACAAATATAAAAAAATGAAATTTTACGGGTCCACCGCCCTTAAGGGGGATGGATCGCCAAAGCAGTGAATTTCCAAAAACAAAACAGTCTGGGATTATGTAGTTATGTAATAATTTGTACAAAATTATAGTTTCCGGATTGTCGAACCTTGATTTTCGGTAATAAGCGAGAGGAAAACGTTATGTCGAAAATTGTGGAAATTCACTGCTTTGGCGGTCCCTGGTAACTTATGAACGCACCGAGATGAAATTCCATCCTGTTCAGGCTAACTTTTTGACTTTGGGACACGGCCCCGTGTTTCTTGGCTTTCGAGAGAATTGTTATTTGTTTAAACCCAAACGATAGCCGATCTCGGAAAATAGTTCCGTAACTTTGTGAAAATTGGTTTCACTATTTAATAGTATGTTTGAAAACTAAGAGTATGTTTATTTTAGATAATTTATCGATAGAAAAAAAACTTCGTTAGGTAACTAATTGGCTACCATAATTATATATTTTGTATAAAAATACATCAGAGTACGTGACATAAACCAGTTAGATAATAACGTTACAGAACGATTTAATTATGTCGACTCTCGTTTCCTTTTTAAAAAATAATAATTCTCCAAAACATAAAAACTTCTTCCCAAACCCTTACTGTAACCCCCTATGTTCACAGTATGTCAACGCCTTGTTATTTACAGAAATTTGATTTTTGGGTACGTATATTTCAATGTTTACAATTGTAACGTGCGTTACCTGAAAACTGTGGGAAATCCCGGAGGGCTGAATGTAGGTCAATGAAACGCCGCAGTGGAGAGCTATGGCTGAAATTCTGTCGCGGCGCACACAGAGGCATAATAACAACGGCAGTACCACTTCAAATTACAGTAACCACTCGTGTTATTCCCGGTACGTTGTCTGCTTTATTACAGCCATCCACGTCGGGACTAATTCATTTACCAGCGCTGCGGCCGAGTCGGAATATTTTCTGCTCAGGCGTGCCCGATTCAATTGGGCGGAGTTTATATATTGTACTCAGAGCGTATTATGTCCGGACGGCTGATTCGCAACGTAAAAATTTTTCTGCCACTTAACAAACTATTATATTCAACCAGTTGGCAGTGTGGGCGGGACAGTTCAAACGGAAAGTAATTGAAGAGTCCCTGTCAAAAGTAAAGAAAATTAAGAATTGTCTTTCGTTGAAAAATGTGGTAGTAATGTAGACTACTCTCACGTTGACAATTTTGGAGGTGAAGTGCATAAGCGCACCTTACACGGTTAAAAAGAAGGTTTATAGTTTATAGTATTCCAATGATGGAATTCAGTAGTCCAGTTCCAAAACTACCCTTGTCCACTTTCACTAAAACTGAGAAAATCGCCAAAAACTGATTTTCAAGCCCATTTGTGACATGGCCAAACCAGTTTTTCAAAGCGTATCTGTTATTGAATAAGGCAAGTTTTGGAAACTATCGTCACGTTAACTTTAGCGCAAGATTAAAAACTACACAAAACTGTTCAGAACTAATTTTTCCTTGGTGATAGACAAGGAGAATTTTGGAACTGGACTGCTCAATTATTCCAAGTAAGTTAAAGGGAAATAATATAAGTTAGGGTACCCTACCTTGTGATTCTAAGGTTTCGAACTTCAGTAATAGAAATATGTTAATCTTTCCTTTTATGATCTTATTTGCAGTCACTATTTTATGTTGAAAAGATTTCTTCACCATTTGGTTTCAATGCCTTACGTGAACATCTGCAGCTCTGCTTCATGGTCAGCGATTGGATGTTTTAACTGTCGCTCGCCTTGGGATACTACTGGAACATAACATACATATTGTGCCAATGTTAACTTATTATTATTATTGGTGCAGTTAAATGAAAGACGTGTCTGAACAAAGACACGCTGCCAATAACAATGAAGCAAATCTGGCGAAGGGCACGTGATACACTGAAACAAAGTGGGGCAAAAATCGTTTCGCGACAAACTCGTGGCTCTACTGATGAGATACATTGGTTACATATTGCCTAATCTACAAATACTTGCTCTAGGTTACTATCCTAGTGAACTCCATGTTAGATCCATCCCAATTTTGTGAAGTTCGCAAAGTAGTTTATCACTAAATTAAGGTGTATCACAATAAATGGCCAGTTTATCCCATATTGAACATATTTTGTGCTCTATTATTAAAACCACAAAATTTAAATTTTTAAACTAGATTGAGCGTAATTATATATTCATACAGAATTTTCAGAAACATATACATAATAATAATCACACCATGCGCATCTTGAGCTAAACTGAAGACGAAAATATGCGTGGTAAAATGTTGTACTATGATATTTTACGTGTACAATGTGGCAAAACTGCACGTATAACGTTCCCTCTTACGCGACACGTCCATGGTATTATTTTATGTATATTACTTCAAGTGAACGTAGAATCATGTTTCGACTGCTCAGGTTTTTAACCTGCATCCACAATGTGCAGAACAGTAGTAGTAACTGATCTTTGAACGATTCCTGCAATGGGTTCGTATTATAAACAGGACACTTTTTGGACGTAAGCCATTTCGGGCGAAGATACCGTATTGCAGAAAAAAAACCCTCACTAAAATAAAAACCAAAGGAAGAACAGCCAGTAATCTGTTGTCAACAGACATAAAACGAATAGATAATTCCTGAAAGGAATGTAGTCATATCCCAGAAGACATCACAAAGACAAAAACATGTTCCAAACAACACAAAATGAATTCCCAAGTGGAATATTGTCAACTGGAGAAATATGACACAAAAAACAACCAAAGACAGACGAAATAATAAAATACCAACAAAAAAATGGGGTGTGTGAAAAAGGCACCAAATGTAATAACGACGACAAACACAAATTACGAGAGACACGGATGTATGTGAAAACTGGCAAGATACAACACAAACAAAAACAGGCGAACTATAGTAGGCTTCTCAAGACAACAGATGCGATGTTTTGGGAACTGGTATCTGTTCTCGTCTCCAGGCACATCTACAGACTGAGGAACACCAGCAAACTAACTGTGATATCTGAATTATTATTATTATTTAATTGTACTGCACCTCCTCGCAGCACAAGGTGATCCCCGACCTGCTAGCCGGCTTGACAGGACCTCCCGGATAGATTGGGGACGACATAGTGCGTTCCAGTCGAATAGGCAGTTCGTTGCTTGGATTTCCATTCTATGAATAGAAACAAATTCTCAAAACCTTCGCCTGATGAGTGCTGAATTTGTCTGCAGAGACATCGACGACGCACATGATAAACATTTTTGTGAAGATCTGTATCGCATTGATGCATACTGTGCTTCTGAGGGCCGGGTAGTTGGAAGTTGTGTCGAAACGCCTATTGACTAGCCCATGATTCACAAGCCAGACGGCTACGTGGTGGGAATCACGCCGAAACTACGTCGTAGATAACTGTTTCAACTGTGCCTTAACCCTACGAGGCTCAAGTCACGTCCCAAGCATGATGTAATGTAGCCTATATTTTTATACCCCTGTAATTCGGCAAGTCCCCGGAGTTTCGCCTAAGTATATAAGTGCGGAATCAACAGATTAAGAGAGACTGCGCTATTGGTCGTGCTAGAGGAAGGTGCTATGGTTGTGGAGAGAGACTCGTGAAGACATCTTGGGGACGTCAGAGTCTACTGTGAGGCTGCAGGCACATGTCTTCGGAGCAGTATTGGGCGGAACAAGTGGACTACTACTGCGGGTCGACGGACAACAAGGAGTTGCGCGACGGGAGTCGAACCGAAGACCTCAAGAGTGAAGACAGTAATGCATTTGGGGTGCTGCGCAGCACATGGTGAGCCATCACCACTTGGGACTGTTATGGTCGTACATTGTCACTATTTGAAAGATTTTTGATTGGGTATATGACTGAACTTTTACTGTGATTTGTAGTATTTGATTAATGGTAAATATCCTTGTGCTTCAGTTGTCGACGTTAGTTAACGTTTCTGTGGCACAGCAGTAATTGTGAGCATAATTAATTGTGTTGAGAAAATTATAGTTGACTGCTGTTTTGTGTATTTTGTAAGCTTTGTGAGCCAGTATATCAATAACTTAATTCAATTCTTTTATTTATGCTACCTCTATCCCAAAGAGCTCAGAGAATTGCCCACTTTTAAGATTTTGCTAAACATGTAACAATATATTTAAATAGTCATATCAGACTGCTTTGGCTAAAGATGCACTGAGCAGATTTGTGAGTGATACTGAGTGGTTGTTACAAAATTATTCTAAAACTACTCAACGTACATGTGTGACACTCAAATTTTGACTTTGAAATGCCATTATGGGAAAATTAACTAAGCTGATTTTTTGTAAGAAGAAAATATACTCCAGACTAATGTATACAGTACTAATACTATTGCGTACAATTATAAAATTATGAATTTTCACCACTTGAAGACTCTTAAAGTACGAACGAGTGTATAGAAATTGATCTTTAGTTGAGAGCTGACTAAGCAGTCATGTGTCGTATATGATTCGCATTTTACTCTCGCCCTGAAACAGATATATTTATATTCTGCGTGCTTTACTTATAAACCGGCAACGTGTTTTAAAAGATTATATCAATTTCATTTGTAGAGTTACTGAAATAGTCTTGAAACTGGTTTTCATAAGAAGCACGTGGTAATAGTGCAACGCGTTTTTACAACTTTTGTATGTATGAAGCTAGCAGGACTTCCCTTGTCGACAGTGAATGGCAGAGATGCTGTTATCCGGCACATACTGCATACATGTTCATTGCAAGATTACCTGGGACAGTTAGAAGATTACCTGAATGCGACTGATGGTTCAATTAATTATACTTGTATTCTAAATAGTCTCCTATGACCCTTACCTTTTGTGACCGTTCTTATTGTTTCTTCACCAATACTATTTGTATATGCAACATGTGTACTTTATAAATACGATACGCTAAATAAGTAGTGAATATTCACTGTTTTCGAGTAGACTTTCAGTAACTTGTTTGCTGAAACTGCTCCATCGGGAATCTGTGAGAATATTTTGGGAATGTTAGTATGCAATGTTTAAACAGTCGTTCCTCTACTAGCAAGATCCCGTGGTTAAAATCACCTGTAATTTGAAATTCCGTGTCCGCCTGATTGAAAGTAAACAAACTCACATCCCGAGCTTTGCCCCTCAGGCCATACTGTGATTACATTTATTTCGTTATGATTTACGTACCTAGCGGGAAATTCAGTTTTATTTTCTTCTAAAGTGGAACATGAAACACAATTATCAGATCTTGGTAATCGAATGCCACTTCGGTACCTCACAGAATTTAATATATTTTAAAAACAGCACTGAAACGTTTATAGTTAAATAATTTGCAGTAACATAAATTAATGTACTAAACAATAATATGCAAGAAGTACGTGATTGAAGCCCGAGAGAGTGCGAGCTCTAAGGTCGACTGTTGCACACTTTTCATCTGCCTCATCGCCTCTATGCACTATGCATTAAACTGACGTCTGTATCCACCTCGACAGCTCATCTGAAATATATGGGAATGGCATTCGAACCATCAAATAAATAATATTTATTGTGTTAAATTTTGTCAGTTAATGAGTACTGAACACAAAGTCTATCATTCGGAATTTTTTACACGTACTAGCCCTACTCGTCGTAATTTGAACGTTAAACGTGTGTTGTTCTTTACGCAGATTACAATAAAATCGATAAAACAATTTACGTAAACAAGCATGATAAAGTCATAGATATACTGTTTTACATTTATACAAACACTAGCAGTCCCCCGCGGCTTTGCTCCCGAGTATTATTCGCAACTTCTGGTAATATTTACTTTAATTGAAGAACCTATTTGTACTCAAGATTGGTACTTCAGTCATCAAGTGTTAGAATGTCCAAGCGGCTAGTTGAACTAAGTCTGCAGCAGAATTAGTAGCTATAGCTGTCCACGCGAAAAGCAGTCTTAAGTTTGTCCCTGCCACTAACAGCGACTTCGCCTGGACCTTATTTATAACACTGCCAATTTGACGCTGTGGGGTAGTTACAGACATCTAAGGTAAGAGGTGAATCGAATGAAAAACATCGTATTTACCCTGTGCACAACCATTACTGACGGTGCCCTCAATTACATATTTTCAAAATATTCACTGGAACTTTATTGCTATTACAAAGTTTCAGTGGGTAAAGGTTTCGCGGAAACGTATTTGGTACAGCAAACTTATTATTAGTGAGATGATATATCGTCGTTTTACTGCCAAAAGCTGCCCAGTCAAAATGAGATAAAATGATGAAAATGCTAGGAATATGTATATATTGTTCACGAACAATTGCCCAAGTTTTAAGTATATTCGTCATTTCGTACTGTTGCGTCACAGTATAGAAACGTACCACATTTTTTTGTTAATATCTACAATTTAATAGTGTTTTTAAACAAAATAACATTAATGACGTAATCACTTATGGCAGTATACCGACGATATGTCAGCCGATGTTGTAGAGGAACCTAAGTGTAAAGCGAACTGCAATTTTACCCCTTTTAAACGACTACATGTAAATTACACTAATTCGATCTGCCTTGTAGTTATTGTGTGTCAAAATTGAACCTTCGCACGTAGCTTTTAACGGAATTAGAGCCCAGAACCTGCCGGAATTTAGACCCGAGTAACAAACAACTGCGTCACGTAACGTCGAAATAATTCATGAAAATAAAGTTTTATTAAAAAAAAAAATATCTGTGTCCTGGGCTTATAGAGGTTGTACAACACCACGTTTCGATAGGTTACTGTAGAGTGAAACTCCTGTATAGGTTGTTTCTCGCTGCTCGTTCCTGCTTTTCGGATCGTCTGCCTTGAATACTGACCAACTTAGTTTTATTCTTAATAATCACGTTTCTTATAAAGAAAAAAATTACATATATGTATTTTAATTATTTACGTAAGCATCACTCTGACGCGAATAACACATCAATGTCGCTACTGGTTAGATAGATATCGTGGGTTGATGGAAAACAAATTTTGTGCTTTTTCACCCTTTTGGGTGTCGAATTTTGAAATATTTTAAATTTACATCTTAGACATTTGTATAAGTATCCAACTGAAGTGTAAATCACATCGCTAGCCCATTCAGTCGAATCAAAATCGATCATTCACTAAAAAAAAAAAAAACACATATCACCCCTGCACAGTATTGAGAAATCGAATTTCGAAAAATCTGAAAACCGTTTTGCGATAATTTCTGTAATCATTATCCTAAAGCAAAAATTAATTGTATATCTCGACGGGTTCGATAGATATCGAGGATTTATCTAAATTACGTTCAAGGTCTTTTCACCACTTAAGAGAGTAAATTTCGAAAAACCCTTGAATCACGTTTTATAATACTTTATTAGTATCTCGTGGACGTAAAAAACATAACATTAGCCCGCTGGGTTCAAGATACATCGACGATTAATTAAAAACGCTTTTCACCACTTTTCTCCCCTTTTCACGTCCTTAGGTGGCAAATTTCGGAAATTCCTGAAATTTGTTTTTAGGTATTTGAGTAAGCATCAATCCTAAACAAAAATTACGTCTCTATTTAAAAAACTATGGGATCGATATATATCGAATGTGAGTCGAAAACTCATATTACCCCATTTTTAACCAGTTTAGGGTCGAGTTCGGAAAATATATTTTAAATGTTACTTGGGATATTTACAAAAGCACCAATTTAAAGCATAGAGTACTTCGATATCTCCATTGAATCGATAGATATGGAAGGATAATCGAAAACACATTTCACTTATTTTCACCCATTTAAATAAAGAATTTCAAAACGATTTTGAGTCCTGCCATAGACATTTGTAAAAGTAACCAATTAATGTTAAAATCACGACGATAGCCAATTGCGTTTCAAAGATAAAGACGATTCATTAAAAACACATTTTGCCCCTTTGCCTGGGGGTCGAATTTCAAAAAAACCTAAAACTGCTTTTTTGGTATTTACGTAAGCAATATTTTGAAGTCAATATCAACTCTCTATCCCGAAGGGTTCGATAGATATCGATAGTTGATTGGAAACACATTTAACGTCTTTTCAGCCCCTTAAAAGTTGAACTTCGAAAAATCCTTAAATTGGCTAAAATGCATTTTTACAAGTGTCCTATTAAAGTAAAAATCACGATGATATGCCGTCGGGTTCGAGCTCTATCGACGTTTCTTCGGAAACACATTTCACCCCTTTTCACCCCCTTAGAGGTCGAATTTCGAAAAATCCCTTCTTAGTGCTCGCCTACGACCTGAAGGGAACCCCCACAAAAAATTTCACGATTCTAGGTCCAGTGGTTTGGGCTGAAGTTTGATATGTCAGTCAGTCAGTCGGTCAGTCAGTCAGTCAATCAGTCAGTCAGTCAATCAGTCACCTTTCATTTATATATATATATATATATATATATATAGATTTAAAACCATTTTAATCATAGAAGTGACATAATTTACAGGAAAATTCAAACATCAAGATTCTTCAAGTTTCTTTTACGATCACACAGAGAAAATAGTTTTGTCAGTTTTACAATCAATACAATTTTTTTTGGTTTGGCTTACAATTGTAATCTAACGAAATGAAACAAATTGTATTTGTGTTAACACTTAAGTAGCTCATTGTTTTAATTCCCCTATACATTTTTTTTATTTTAATGATATGTACAGTTTTCACTAATTGTTCGCGTAAAGAATTGTTTAACCACCGCTTTAACGCAGATAATTATACTTTTAAAAACTATGGAAACTACAATTGTAATTCGCATAAATGTTCATTTAGTAGTGTCAAATTAAGCACAAAGTAGTGTTGGGTATTGATTTAAAGTATACAACTTTTTTCCGTTCTTTTACCAGGCAGATGTTTATAAATATTAGTTTTTTTTTTTTCGAAACTCCTGTAATAGTCTATTCGATCTAATTAATTTGTTCGATTAGCTAAGATTGGATGATGGAAATAAAATCATTCTGGAATATGATGCAACCAAAAAACCACCTCGAACATGAGTGAACATGACTCAACACGACGAACTAATGAACAATGAACACTGTTTATTGTTAGGCCTGCTATCGTTAGTGTGGTTGTAGCGTATGAACATGGACTAGACTTTCAACACATTTCACCCACAACATGCATGTTCAGGAGCACCAGGTGAGTTCTGAGTTGGCAGGTTAAATATCGGCACGAGGAAAGCAGAATGAAACAGCCCATGAATAGAGGCCGGTAGTTTTCGCGAAAATATTTTTGCACCACTTTGTTTCAGTGCCTTGCGTGCGCACCTGCATCTCTGCTTTGTGGTCAGTGATTGGATGCCGTAACACCCAGCGTGTGGAGGTTAAACCCGCAAATCACAGACGTGTTGTGTCACAGTTATCCATGTACTGATTGGCACAGTCTATTGAATAATAACTCTGCACAAAACTTTATGCCAATATTCGTGAAGTTGAGCTGCAGGCGTGCACGTAAGACACTGAAACAAATTGGGGCAAAAATATTTCCGCGAAAACTACTGGGTCCTACCCATGAAACATTCGTTTTTTTTACCAGCGGTGAGGCGTGGTCGTGAGGCTGTATTTGAACTGACTATACTCTTATAAAGTGATATTTACGGGCCTGTCAGACACAACTAATAAATGTGTAATGCGAATACTGAGGTAGTAAAATTATAACGCACTTTTTGTACACTACTGCCTGGAGAGAGTAACTGCACATACCCGTCTAACACTTCCACAGAATACCTGGAGTTATACATAGTCATTGCTGAGCACCGCTTCTGTGGAACATTTCTATGCTTCATCGTTAATTTTTAAAGGTTCATACATATAGACGTTTTCCACCTTCCCCGTCGAAAGCGATCATTTTAGGCTTTAATTTTGGCAGTGTGGGAAATTGGTAGCGCTCAATTATTTTTTTCTTGAGCTGGCTATGTTTCATTTCTCATACAGAAAATCTAATTTTGTTTCGTAACTGAAGCGTAAGGTGAATTAGTATAAATTTATCTTTTTGAGAGTACTTTTATACATAATTGTGACTATGTGTCATATATATATATATATATATATATATATATATATATATATATATATATATATATATATATATATATATAT
>PNEQ01075635.1:0-30494 GCA_003012365.1 Medauroidea extradentata
ATGAGAGAATGTATTAGATATATGTTACAAAACACTAGCCGTATCGACGTGAAAACGAGTGTAAGGTGTAGGTTTTTCCCTTAAGATCCGGGCTCGGCTGGACGGTCGCTGCGCCGCGGTGACGTCAGCAAGCCACCCTTGAAGTACCGTTACTTAAACCGGCTCGCTCGGGCCAACCTCCTTCTCTACTAGTCTTGCCACTTACCCACTTAGTGAAATTTTACCCCAAATTTACGTACAAAAACCTTCTTTAAAATAATATGTTAAAAAATAAAAAAAAAATTTTTTACTCTTTTAAAACGGACTACAATGAATACATTAATTTCTCCTATGAAATACTTGTAAAGGGCACATGCAATAGATAATAGTACGGAGTGTAAAGCGTAGATGCCGTTGAGAAAACTCTTACAGCTGTTCATAACATTCGCAAGGTGAACTATTCATGCATCAACAATCTATTAAATCAATAATTTTCTTTGCCCTTAAGACAATATTGCAATATATATATATATATATATATATATATATATATATATATATATATATATATATATATATATACATATATATATATTGTCATAAAGACAAACAATTTACAACACAATTAACAGTCAAAAAATAAAACAAATACATATGATAACAATATAAACATTATTTCAAAATTAGTGATATGACCTGAAAGTAAAAAATTTACAGCTTGCTACTGTGCTAGAAAAATACTCATCAACACAATAAAATAGACTGTCAGTCAACCACTTAATAATCACTTATTAAAACTTTTGTAGTTTTATAGTTTGTGCCGGACGATCCAATTCACTAAAAAGAAAAATTTATATACATTTACATTTATGAACATCAAAGTTTTTTTGGACATACACTAATGTGGGCGAATGTTGCCGTAATGCAGAAAAACTCACAATAAACAAAAAAAAAACAAAGGAAGTAAAAACGGTAAGCTGTAGTCAACAGACATAAAACGTACAGATAATTCCTGAAAGTAATTGGCTTTTCTTCCTTTGTTTTTTATTTTGTTGTGAGTTTTTCTGTAATACGGCAACTTTCGTCCACAATGGCGTATGTCCAAAAAAAACTTTGATGTTCATAATACGAACCTATTGCAAGAATCGTTCAACGATCATACATTAACATTTCTTATAAGTAACCAACCTCATATGCTGTTTAGTTATCATATGATTATTTCGTGTGTTATAAGCGTAATTATCATTTATTTAAATTTGCGTTCATATGAATCAATGGAACATACATATACACATTAGTTATTGTGATATTTCTCTCAGTTATAAACAAAGACCTGCAAGCAGCCCTCCGTTAGAGTTAGTAAGTATTCGAATGGCTTTCTTTTGTATAAGCAGAACTCTATTATCCCAATTCAATTACCTAATAATCTTGACCTACATAACGTAATGCTGTAAAAAAAATGCAAAGTAGGTAGAGATGATACTTTCGCGGGAAAATTAAACTGTTTGCTGGGATTCAACACACGTTCAGCTTACCAGAAGATAACTGGCTTTAGCTTGTACGTGGAGCTGTTGCCCTATTTGACTGAGCCAATAAGAATACCGCTATTGTAATATTTGATGCCTGTTGTTGGTCTGCAGAAAGCTACGTTGTGTCAGAAGTTATGCAAGAAACTTCAGCGTTTTCAAGGGTACGTTTGTACAAAATATTTTCGTGATATACCACCATCTCTAAAAATAGGCATTCTTGAGACAAGTTTTAGGGATCGTATTTTTAAAGGAAGACAGTAAAACACAACTCTCGACAAAGTAGAACATCCGTTATTTATATGATCAGACCTATTCAGACCTCTACCGAAAATTAGCCCTAAAAGCTTAGCATTAAACAATGCATATTAAAAATCATCTAGATTTTGGATAGAGTAAAATAAATTTTTTACTCATTTTAAAAACGTTCGATATACTGAAACGGTTGTTTAGCTTCAATAAACGCATCATTCATAGATCCATTTAATTGTGTAATGTCAGTGTTGGCATTAAAGAAAAGAAAGTATTGTCATCGGGAAACAGAATCACATTGCATGCACCCCAAGTTTTTATTTTTAAATCTTACAAGTAATTTCGTAGGGTAAATTATTTTTACCATATAGTCAGTTTTAAAACGTGGCATTTAAATTTTTTTATATTTAAATAATAAATTTTTGTATTGTTTATTAGTAATGTGAAATTTTTCTGTCAATTGTAAACAAAATGTTTACCGAAGAAACAGACAAGACAGTGAAACTTGGTAAAAACGTAACGTTTTAGCGGAAAAGGAGGAATCTCACAACTTCAAATGTGCATGTTTGTGAAACCTGTTTGACGGTCTAGCCTGCTGAAGTCAAATGGCGTGGGCCTGAGCGCTGAGCAAGATCACCCCCTCCCTCCTTAACGGTCTTACAGACTCTGGACAGGCCGTGTAGGAACGCCGGCGACACAATGGGTCGAATGGGGCCTCTCACGCCAACTACCCTGCCGCCCGCCCAGCACGTATAACTAGGGGATAATGGCAGACCACATTGTCCGCCCCTGACAGTTGACGTCGCAACAACGCACGACCAGGGGCTGTCGTCTACGGCCACGGAGAGAAGTCCCAGAGGAGAAGACTGGCGCCAGTTGAGAACCCTATACAGCTGCCACATGAACATTGCTATAACGTTTGATCTTTGAAAGAACTGTGCATGACTGGATTCAGTTTCTTGGATGTACTCCGTTGCAAATTGAAATGACTGTCAAAGAAAACTAAACAAATAAATGAAAACCATAAAATAAGCAGAGTATGCTTTAGTCAACAAGATAAATACACAACATAAAATTCCAAAATGGAATCGGGACAAATAAAAACAAGAAACAAACAGATAATAAATGAAAATAATAACAAATAAAAAAACAAGTAACATGTGACACAACGATGAGACGAAACAAAAAACACAGTAGATATCAGATACAAACAGAAAATAACAAAAAGACACAACAAATAGACGAGACAAAACGCAACAGATAACATAGGCCTACATATAGAGAAAAGACAAACGAAACAATGAAGAGAGGAAACAAAACATAGTAGTTTTCCAGACAGACAGTGTTACTACGTTTCGGGAACTGGAATCTGTTCCCGTCATCAGGTCTGCTTATTTTATGGTTTTCTTTTATTTGTTTAGTTTTCTTTGACAGTCATTCAATTTGCAATGGAGTACGTCCAAGAAACTGAATCCAGTCATTGCTATAACGTGTTAGGAGAGTGTTTTTCTAACAAATACTACTTAACGTGCGTTCAATACCTTTATTTACAAAAAGAAAACACATCTCCAAATACGCTTTATTTTTTTCGGTTCACAACAAAATGACTAAGAACTGTTTTTTTTTTCAGGCTGCTATCACGTAAAAATTACCAACCGGGATCGAAAAAAAAAATTGAGAAGCAAGCGCTAGACTTAACTACCCACTTGTCGTAAATAAAAAAGTACGGTCGTAGCTTAAAGACCCTTTTTGCCACAAACATATTCGTCTCTAATTTAGCCATGGTTGCGCATGTTGTAGTTATTGTGCGTTTGTTTCTGGACATCATGTATCACTGATGTCAAAGTAAGGTAAAACTAAAACACTTAGTGAACTGATACAGCAAAGATAACATTAGCACTTGGGAAACTTTTGAGACGGGGATAGATGGTAGCTCGTCCAGAGATGAGAGAATAGTACAGATGGAGCCCATACTGAGGCAGAGCCACGGTCTAAGAGGTAGAGGTCTTGACACTGCGTATGCTCTCCAGCAAGAGAAAGTGACCCCTTCATGTCGCCGAGCGCTAGTAGTAATTTGGTGGAAGATTTGTCTTGTTTACATCTCGCTTTTTACCATTTTTGCAATTATTTACATAAAATAATGTTAATAAGGTATGCTCATATAGTATATACATGTTACATGTCCATAAATGCATTGGCATGTGTGGAACTGTTTATAAAAGTAGTCTGAAGGAATATATTGTGTATTATTGTTTTAGTGAACACATTCGCACAAAAACTATCATTTCGTGCCCTACAAAATTTTAGAATCGTTGCAATGTGTATCTACATTTAAAATATTTAAAAACTAAATTTTACTGTTGTAAAAAAAATGGGTTCCAGTACAAATTTACGTTCCCATTTTTTTCTTCCATATAATACTCGCAATTCCGGTAACAACTTCACATTTTAAGCTAAGCCAAATACAAAAACAAGTCAAATATTCCACCAAATCACTACTAGCGCTCGGCGACAAGAAGGGAGTCACATTATATTCCTCAGTGTCAAGACTTCTACCTTCATAGGCCATGGGCAGAGCCCACTTTGTTAATTTCAAGTAGCAATATGGCGGAGCGCAATCAGTTGTTGCTGTATGTGTACTGAGAAACGAGGTTATGGTTCGCCAAACACCACAGCCGCATTATACACGTTGCTATGGTAACAAACAACATATTTCAGGTACCAATATGGCGGATGGGCTCCTGCCCCTACCGTCTCAAGGCCTCAGACCCTTCGTCTGCATAATTTATTAAAAAATTTTCTTGTTTATGTAATTAAATTGTTTGTGTTTAAACTCCTTAAAAAGCACCATTTTGCATCTCTAAAATCAAAAGTTTCCCAGGGGAGGACCCCCGGACCCCCACTTTTGGCTTGGGGTGAACGTATACACACTTTTTAAGTCATAGACCCCCCCCCCTCCTTCTCCAGTGCTGGACCCGCCACTGTTTGGCAGTATTGATATTTTGCTACAATTGAATTTGTTAACGAATTATTCATGCTTCGATGCTGCTTTACTACAGGAACGGTACACTTTTGAATTATCTGTAAGGTACCGCCTTGGTAGGCAGCATTATAAACATTTTCTAAATATCAGTGTAGGTTGAGAAGAAAAGAAATACAAACCAGAACCAAGTTATCAGTACTGCCAAATTTACATAACCTCTTATGTATATTATTATTTAAAGTAGGTACTTTTGGGTTGGTATAGTTTATTTTACTCACCTTTTTTTTGGAACGACATACGGGTTTTTTTTTTTTTTCGAAAGCTCACGAGAGTAGGGCAGGCGAACCAAAATTCCTGTTTAAGGTGTTCAAAACGTAACCCGAGTGAAGTTTACTCGTGATCGAAGATCACCTGACAAACTATTGATGAACTCTTCACTTATCCTGTTCCACGCGGCGGTTAGAGGACGAATGTCGCTATTTGGTTCGAAAAAAAAAAGTGAAAAGTATAGAACCAAACCACAACTAAGTGAAACTGTATGCACCGTGTTCAAAATTTCAAAGAAATAAACACGAAACAATATTATATTTAAAAACTAACAATTGTGTATTTAGAAAATAATATCTAAAACTTATAAAATACACATTTTTTTTTGGATTCTCGCCATCTTAAAGACATGGATTCACGTCACCTCAAAGTCATGTACTCCCGCCATATCAAATTCATGAACAATTTTACAGAAGTTCATCAAGATCCTGGTGATCGACAAACCTTGGTCACGTGACAGATAACCAAAGCGTCTCAGTTTGTCTAAAATTAATTTTCTGTAAAAGTCATTACGCCTAAAATTCTGTAGAGGCTGAGCAGTCACTCGGTCTAAAAATATCACTTGATATAAAATTCATTTTGCGTAATCGTTACGTCACTTCATTTGGCCTAAACATCAGTTGGCCCAAAAGTCACTTGGCTTAAACTTCACTTGGCCTAAACATTAGTTGGCCCAAAAGTCATTTGGCTTAAACGTCACTTGGCCTAAAACTATTTTAATGGACCGTGTATCTTTAGGCCAAATGGTGTATACCCACTTTAGGGCTTGTTCCCGAGTTTTTTCAGACTGGTGCCAATAACTCAAATATTTTGAAAAAATTTGAGTCAATGTGCAATCACACGATGCACAATATTGTTAACGCGTTTTTAAAATAATGTACCATACGCCAGGAAAAAAAATAGTTTCCTTCATTTTTGCTTATTTTCACGACGAAAAACGTGGTACTTTGGGTGATGAAATCTAAAAAACCGTTCAGTATAATTCTACAAAAAAATTCAGCTACAAATTATAACATATAAGTGTCAAAACCATGCAGCGAAATTTTGATATGAGTATTAGGTAGCAATAAAAAAATATTTTCGAAATCACTGCAAAACTCCGTAACAAGGCCTTAAAATACTCCAGCGGTGAACTTTCAAAAACGCGTATAGTTCATCAATCATCAATGGCGAATGTAGAGGA
Source organism: Medauroidea extradentata (assembly GCA_003012365.1). Lineage (NCBI taxonomy): Eukaryota > Metazoa > Arthropoda > Insecta > Phasmatodea > Phasmatidae > Medauroidea > Medauroidea extradentata. The sequence goes on from PNEQ01075635.1 coordinate 6,251, forward strand.
TTTGAAAAATTAAAATTAACATTCAGTGATACTAAAAATTGGTCACGTGGTCAGTGTGCTAGGTAAAGAGTTGCAAGTGGAACGTCGACTTGCTGTTATCGACTGAGAGACGTGTTGGCTGTGTCTGGTCCGGGGTTACACGGGAAGAAAGGCGTACATTTCTGCTCGCGGGAAACAATAAGTTAGGACCCCCGCGGGAGAGCATGCCAGGCCGTCTACAGCCGGCGACGCCGCCCCAGATAAGCAAGGCACGACCGCAACTGTCTTCCCGGTACTCCACCCTCCTCCCCCCCGCCATCTTTCTCTGCTCTCCATGGCCGACAACTTGGCGGATTCACTCACAAAACTTTGCCAGATAAGGCCGCTGCCGCGCTTGTTCCCTTAATTGCCTGGATAAATAAAGTGCCTTTGTTAGGAGAAGTGAAGATGAGGAGGGGAGGGAGGGGAAATGGCCGAGCACGCGGAGTAGTTGGGTGGGGGAGGGGAGGGTAAACAACCCCTGGCACATAACAGCGTTGCCAGGCCTACCATTGTTATAGTACCGTATCCCTATATTTCCATAATGATACTGTACCTAAATCAATATAGATAATACATTTGAAAAATTGAATTTGCATACTGTGACTGTTCAATACTCATTTAATTTTTTTTTCCAGTCTTACGAGTGCATGGTAAATAATTAAGTTCTGAAAGCATCAGTTCAGAATTGTTGGTTTCGCAAAGCCAATTCGTAAAAATAAAAAAACAGCAATCCTTGACAATAGTTTTTGCCAACTTCCTCAACACAAATGTTTCTCTAGTAACGTATGTAGAATAATCCCTGACGTCGAAATATCGTGCATTTACTTGTGGCGCAAGGGATCACGCTTAACAAATGCGTCATTATGGGTAAATGTTTGCTCATAAAGTTGGTGACTATAATTATCAAGGATTGCTGTTTTGTAGTTTCTCTATATTGGCTTTCAAAAAGTGTAGAGATCAAATGAGGAATTCAGCGCTTATTTGTCTACCACGCCCTCTTAAATAGCTTGAAATGACATCAAAATGCAGGGTTGTAGCCAGGATATATGATTAGTAGGGTCCCTAACTTGACAATGTTACGAAGTAACATCGACCGCCCCAAGGGGGTCCAAGTGACATCTCTGGGAAAAAAAGCTAAGCTTTTCTGGGTGCAAATTAGTGCTATTCAAGCCATTTATGTGACGCAAAATATGGTCTGGACTCCAAGGTACCTCTCCCTCCTCTGGCTACGTTCCTGGCAGATAAGACTAATATTTAAAGAGTGAAATTTCGCAGTAAAATGTACACGTCTGGTAGAAATACGAAAAGCTTGGTGCTACCCGTTTGGGCGTATATAGGTATGTATGTCATTCTGGGCACATGCAGAAGCAAGAGTCTGTTTGCATGTCATTTAAAACCGAGTGAGGTGGCGCAACGTTAATGCCATAGACTAAATAGTAATACAGACGTGAAATAACGTGGCGGCTCGTTTGATACGGGCGAACTTCGCCGCTGATTGGCTGCCCAAGACCGTTGATTACAGCTCCGTGGATGTTTGGCTCCTGCATGTTATGACAGTTTTCCTATTGGCCTGGCTACCGGCTAGTAGGACAGCCACATTACGCTTATTGGCGGTAAGCTTCTCCGCCATGTTGCTGGCCAGGGAAGCCATTTTACTGGTGTGTGTGTGACTGAGTTCGCTGACCTACCGGCTATTTCACTTGTGTATTCCTAAATATTCTGTGATAATACGTTGGACAGGATCGAAGCAAGGAATTGGAAATTGTGTGTATGCGTTGGGGGGGGGGGGGGTGTCCCGAACTAGGAGTCAGCCTCCGTAGCGTAGTCGGTTAGGCGCCGGACTACGGCGCGAGACGTCCTGGGTTTGAATCTCGGCTGGGACATGGTTGTTGGGTTGTTCCCACGGCCGTAGAAGAACATATCTGGACACTCGCCTGGAAACTTGACCCCTTTGTTGTTTGGCTGAAGTTTGCCAAGTTACTGATATTGCTATGTGATTTTGGCGCTGCAGTTAGGGCGGTCGGCTTAAACTCCGCCCACTTCCCTCCCAGTAAGATAAACAGTGTATCAAAACGTATTTTTTTTTTTATCAATTTATGAAATACTTCCTTCGCTTACCATTTAAAATCATGGCTCCACAAATCTTCATTTACTTTATAATGTTAATAATGGAAAAAAGTGGGTGGAGATTGAGTCCGACCACCCGGACTACATCGCCAAAAAGTAATTATCGTACTGCTATTTTTTTACTTTCTCCGTGCAACGGAAATATGTTCTCCATGGAGACATTTCCCCCACAATTTTTATGTTGGCTGCGTACATCTGAAATCAATTAAATGTAGGGTGCTGGTGGTTTGACGTGATAACAAACAATCAGAATTCTCGCCAAAGCGCTCAACCTGTCCGGTATTGGTTTATAGTGTATTTGCTTAAGGTGTCCGCCTGGGCGGACGTAATTTGCGCGTTCGAGACCTGTAAGTGTGGAAGCGACAAGGACGACAAAGCATGTGCATCACGCCTCACCCTGCCACTGAAAAAAATACTTATTAGTCACTGCAAAATATTTTGTTAAAACGGACCTTACCAAATTTTTTTTTGTAGTGACCACAAAAATTTTTGCTGTTCCCAATAAAGTTTTGCAGTGACTACAAAAAAAAATTTGCAACCACTACAAAAAAATTTGGTAAGGTCAATTTTAACAAAATATTTTGCAGTGACTATTAAGTATTTTTTTCAGTGGCTTCTAGGCTCTAGTCATAGAACTAGCCTCTATGAGACATTCAGTGCTCCATTTTATAACGTATTGTCAAAAGTGTTTCGTACCCGTTTATACCTTTTAAAATATACTACGCCAAGATTTACGTACATAAAAAGTACCACACATACTTCCATTTTCAACCGCTAGAAAATATACTTTAGTGTGTAGCCGTGAACTTGAAATAGGTATGCACACGTGTGGCGTTCTTGAAATGGTATTCCTAAGAAGACGTTACTCATGTGCGATGAGAAGTTTTCGAATAATCCGGTAACGACCGAAGCTCTGCGCACATCAATTCTCTACTCAAATCTTCACACAATTCCGGTCATAAACTTCAATTCAGATTTAATAACATGACTCTGTAGCAAAACTTCTGTGCTGTGTACTCGTTATCACTAGAGGTAGCCTATGTCAATTTCGTAGATACATTCCAGGTCAGGTTGAACGCTAAAATACATACTTCATAATCACGTGTGTGATTAGTTGGCGGCTGTCACGAAACGCATTTGACTACGGCAAGCCAACAGTAAATAAGGAAATAATTCCTAGAGTTATCGCGTGCTACTCGCTTGTAAGGTTGTAAGCCAATGAATAATTGCCTGTGTCCAGTGCGTATACAGGATTGAGAAATCTAGGCTACTGCCAGATGAATCCGCGAAATTAACGTACCTCTAGTTATCACTGTTTACTAATACCTTTCGTTACATAAAGGAGAACTGTAGAATTCTTGTAAACAATTTTATATACAAGCAGACTTGGGAATGTTAACAAAAAATATAACTGATTAAAGTTGAAGTTTGTGCTTTAAATAATTAACTCATTTAAGTTAAAAGAGAACTTTTAAAATATTAACTGACGAAAGTTAAAGTTAATAGAAAATTAACTGATTAACGTTAAAAGTTAGTATGTCCCAAAATGATTTTATGGAGAAAAAAAAACGTTACACAGGCATGACCACATTGCCGGGCAATTCTTTATTTTAACACCTTGACAAATTCAAAACTTAGATTACAATTATTTCACAACTTACATTCACATGTGTTCTTAAATTTGATGCAGACGTAATATACGCCTTGATATATTTATATTTTGGTGCACGTAAAAGATACTTGAAAGTCAAATTTGTATTTCTTTCATCAGTTCAATCACTCTCCACTTGATAAAAAAAAGAAGAAATTCCCGCCACTGTGGCATAATAAATGTTAGAAATAAAAACCATTCAAATAACAAACTAAAGTAATATTTGCAAACTCAGTGCGCTGCACCAGACCAGCAAAGTAAATCGCGCTCCTCTTTTGTTCCTTCGTTTCCGAGAAAAACAATTGTTTGCTATGTTGTCGATCTGCTGGTCGAGACAAACGCCATTATGGCGCCACCTACTGTGCCACGTTCGTTTGACTAAGGTTAATTCTACTACAGGTTAGAAAGAAAATACGTTTTCTTATGGGAGAGCTTGGTACAGGGAAAATTTCTGCCACTAGTTTCGCTTCAATCGCTAAGAGACCAGAAAAATACGAAACCTTAATAAAATTAAATTTAAATAAACTTGTAAATTATATTTGTCATTTAATTTAATTTTAAAGAGAAAAGAAACCAATTTCGCGTTTTAAATTAATAACTTAATAAATCTTAAAATTCATAAAAGCTCTGTGATTGGTCAGTTTGGTGCATTAGCGATACCAGCGCTCAAGTGGCAGAAATTTTCCCTGTGCCAAACTTATAACATTGATCTTTCTAACCTGTAGTAGAATTAACCTTAGTTTGACTCAGCTTGCATCGTGTAGAAAGTGCTAGATGTCATTTGTGTAGTGTTCGGTGTATAGGTAAACCGTGAAAGCTATTTTTATGTTGGTATTGTGTATCGCTGTTGGACTCTGAAGCCATCCACTTATTTTCTAGTGCAGTCATCGGTTTGCAGAAACTAACTCGTTTCTTATATCGCAAGCCAATAATCTTAACGATTAAAAGTTTAAAATGGGCTAGTTTCGAAAGTAACAATTAAGTAAAAAAGTTACCCGAAAATTTAACGATTCATTTTAGTTGTTAATTTTTTTTAATCGTTAATCCCAAGTCTGTATACAAGACACGCGTGAATTTGCCAAATAAGTGAAAATGTCGATTATAACTGAGATTTTAGAAAAATTCGACGGTCGCGTGTTCAGTAGGAAACAAGAATTTTATTTCTATTCGAAGCATGTTGGCAACCCTACTTGCGTGCTTCGCATGCGCGGTGGCTAATACTGTGCATCGAGAATGTGCATGAACGTACACTAGGATGGAAAATGAGACGAGTCGTATTTGTCAAATTATGTACGTAATACTGGCTGAAACTAGCGTAGTACCCGTTCACACTGTCACAGTACTACTTAATACTGAATTAGGTACGTAATTATGTACTGAATTATGCAATGGTGTATCCAGGGGGGGGGGGTTCGGAGGTGCTAGCCCTCTCCCAATTATCCACAAAAATTGGAAGAAAAAAGTACATATTTTGGCCAGTATAATATTCAATGTTTCGTTACGAAAAATGCACTTTGAGAAATTCAAATTTAGAACCCCCCGCTTTAAAAGGGTGGTCAGAGTTCATTATATTATTCTCAGGTTAACCCCCCTCTTACACAAATCTTGGCTACGCTACTGGAATTATGGGTTGTGTGTACTGACCTTTAGAAATATTGAACAGTCTGAGCTGCACTATTTTCTTTTGTAGTCTATTGTTCTGTTCGGAATGTCCCGCTGTTTTAAGATAGTGAAATGATAATCCGAGTTGTTCATCTGGTGTCCGATAGAGCCGAGGAACATACTGTATGTGTGCTGTGTTGCGAAGTTTCCTTCTTCACCCGGCAACATTGCAAGTAGTGGACTGTGATGTAGGGTAGGGAGGGGAAGGAACTGGCAGTAAACAGACGCACAGTAATTGTTGCGGGCTGGACGGGACAGAAGCAAATGCCGAGTTGTAGGGGAGTTCGAATGTGCGGCGAGTGTGGAGCGCGGTGTTGCCACGTCACGCAACTAATGACGCGGTGTTGCCAGATGTCTCTCTTTCTACCCAGACCCTCCCGTTTATCTTCCCAACCCCTGACGACTCTCGTTAACGATGGAAACCGCCCCACAAACAGCTGCGTCGACTGTCAACAATGCGCCAGAGATCAGATTAAATACACGATAGCTACGCTACTGTGACGGAGCAACTTATGTAACACAGGATGCTTGGAAGTGTAGAGTTATTGGTCAGAGAATAACTATTGGCCCAGAAACTATATTCTGGAATCATACCAACGCACGAAATGTTTTACACTGCCCAAATAGTGGCAAGAAATAAAGTAAATTATTAAATACTATCAGTCCCGGCATGCGCTGCAAAACACATTAAACTTTTTGGGTACCCCGTATTGCCCCTCTGCCTCGTTTTCCCCCTTCCCACAATTTGTTTTATCGCAGAAAAAATTTACGGACGCTTGCACAAACCACCTTACTTTTTTTATTTCACTAAATGTTTTGGGTACCCTACACATTCCGCCAGTTTACCCCATTTTTTTCCCTCCCAAAATTTATTTTTGGTAGGGTGCATGCAACACTCACCAAAGTTTAATCGAAATTGGATTAATTTTGATCAATGGTGCAGGAGCACATACAAACAGACACACACACATTATATATATATATATATATATATATATATATATATATATATATATATATATATATGCAATACATAGTCTACCAAGACATGGTATTATCTCGTATGTTACGCGCTACGTATTTAAAAGTAATATTTATTTAAGTTGTTCGACAATGCAGTCAAAACGCTTTTTTATTTATAATGTTGCGTTCTGCACTATCATTTCAAGGGATTTGTCTACACTGTCGGACTACTTACAAATTATTTACTGTTGATCAGGTAGTACGTAACATACAAGGTAATTGCATGAACGTAAGGTTTCTTTCCGCGGTGCGGTTAGGAAGTTATTTTCGCCTTAATGTATACTACATCAAGACACTCACGTAAACCACTTCCTATCATCCACCGATACATCTTCACTTAAGTCAGGACAACTTAGAGTACTCAGAATATTACGTTTCCTTGAGGGAATTCAAAGGTACTTTAAATGTTGCTGGTGTGATTTAAGCACATAGTTTTAAAGCTTAGCTTCAAAATACATAATTTTAACTTCAGTGCTAATGACGATAAATAACATCTAAGCTCTTTAATATTACCATACGTGGTATTTCCGTTTATTGACGCTAAGCTAGAGGCAAACAATTTAGGTTACATTCAGACTACGTAATAGCAGTTAGCTGCACGTTGACGACTCCTACGGGTAAAATTTAATTTTTAGTGAAGGCCAAACTAAATCATTTATTTTTTCAATATAATGATTGATCAATTTAGACAGTTTCCTGTGAAACACCATGCTCCGCAACGAACTGACAAGAACAGTGTTGTAAATCAGTGTTATAGTTCTTTTATAATCAACTGAGCACTTCCACATCTTTAATTTGAATCATTATAGGCCAATCAATTTCTTTCCAGTGCACGTATTATTAACACTGTGTTTTGAAAAGTAAAGCACATGGCGATGCTGACATTTACTTTCTGCGGAAATACACGGATGAGTTGAAAATATATATCTAAAAATGGTACTCAAGAGTTCACTTTAAATTGAATAGCGTATACAAAAAACAGAAAAAATTTTTCCCAGACATTTATTTACTACTTATGCCACATTCCGTCCTTTTATCATCAACGAGCATATGCTTCAGCAACTTGTCTCATCTTCTAACTATTTATGTGTACTGCATTAATTATTAATTGTTCTGAGTAGTTTTCATTTTAATTTGTGCTGGCTGTTTCCCTAGATTTCGTTCGCATGGTGTTCAATTCAATGCGATAGTGTATATGTAGGATGTATAGTATATATATAATTTTCAAAATATCTCTTAAAGAAAACTTTTTGTTGGAAATTCAAAATGAATATAAAAATTATGTTAGGTCATCAAAAAAATTTTTTTTAATTTAGACATTTAGAAAAACATGGTTTACTTGTTTCGCCCTCTTGCCACCCTCCTTCCCCCATAGTATAGTTTTTGTTAGAAACCTTCGCGGGCGAATGCACAACTTTTCAAAAAGTTTCATGGCAATGGATGAATGGTGTATGAACGCATACGATACGGACTGGCATATATATATATATATATATATATATATATATATATATGTATATACACACATGTATGTATATCCTGAGCAAGCAATAAAATGAAACGTAACTACTAAGAGTGGGGATGTTTTATTGTAATGTACGAGCGACGTAATTGGGGCAGCACAAAGACAGCCAGAGACACGTTGTAGAGAACTGAGCCAAGAGGCTGGTATCTTCACGCCTTGTCTTCTTACACGGACTTACTTGGCCGTCTAACGGTGTCCTGTGTTCGCGAAGTTGTCCCCCCCCTCCCCCGCTCTTCCACGCGATCAACGTGTCCTCGTTTATCAAAGTCCCCGTCGCCGAAGACGCGCAGGTCGTAATTTACATCGTCGTGTCGCTGTCAGACCTTCGACTGGAAGAAAAAAATGATAAGTTGCCCCGAACCCAAGAGACAAAAAATAACTGCGCATAGAATATATGGAAATAAGTTAGTTAGGATGCAAAGGTGATAAAAAACATTTTTATAACCGCTCGGCAGTGACCCAATGGTAATTTAGTACTTAAGTAATGAAATGATACCATGGCTTAATTTGCGTCTCTGTTGAGTATGTAAGTTTGTATGTAGTTGGATTCGTTGTATACTGAAAACTAAATAGTAAACTATCAACAACGTCTTAACTTTAGTAAATAAATAAACACTCCATGAGAACGGTATCGGAGGGAGGGCCGGCTCTGGATTTCCTTCGCCCGGAGTAAGAATTGTGATTTTCCCCCTCCTTACACTTCCACTTTTCCATCAATCCAATAAACCCAACAATAGCAAACGTATCTTGCATACGTTGTTTTGTGCTCGCGTAAATAACAGTATAAAATTTTGGTAGATATACATAAAACTCGTACTGACTATACCATTAGCAACGTTTAAAGTGTGAATTCTAATTATAAATACATTATTTAGCCTATAACATTACATATGGTGTTCAAGGCTAATACAAATACAAAAATACAAAACTAGTAAAAGTCTAAATATTGGTAGCTATTGTACCTTTTTTACAATCATTCACATTTCATTTCCAAGTAAAAATTTTCGGCATCACCAGAGTCCCCTCTGAACCGGCGTCCGGGGTAGTCTGCCCCCCCTTTTTTTACAATTCCTACATCCACCACTGCCGGAGGGGCAGGGTATCGTAACCTAAAGCCCAATACACACGGTTATCTTTTTTGAACAAGAAGGTAAACACCTTCTTGTTCAAGGTGACTTGCATCGTGTGAATGGCCGACTTGTATGCAAGTAGCGTGCATGAAAGATCTTGCATCCTAGCTAGAATCATTTAGAGGCGGTTCTTATTTTCATGCACCTTCCCGTGCAAGTAGTTTGTTTATATTTTCATGTGGCTCGTTTACGTACGTTCTAAATAGTATTTATTTGAGAGTTTCATGCAGTTGCACGAAGCCGTACTAAGGTAAATTTATTTACACTAAGTTGCTCCAAGATGTTTTGAGTTGCCCAGAGTGGCCCTGAGTTGACCGGAAATGCCCAGAGTTGTGATGAGCTACCCTTTGTTACTCTGGGTTGCCCTGGGTTCACCTAGAGTTACTATGACTTGCCATTAATTACAATGACTTGTCATAACTTACCACAACTTGCCATGATTTCCAACGAATTGCTACGAATTACTACTACTAGTCATGACTTTTAGTGGGAAGATAAGCAAAATATTGTATAATTTTTATTTTAAAAAAATAAGACAATGTAGGAATAATTTATCATTTAACAATGTAAAAAGTTTTAGTAAATTAACATTTAGAGAATTTAAGTAAACATTTTGATTTTTGTAGCGGGGAAAACAATGTTAATTAAAGATGGCCGTGAACCACCTCCCCTTAAGAGGAGTCCTTCGCGGCGTCAAATTTCCACCTTTGACGCGTGGAAACAGCGGAGCGATAAAAGCCAGAGTACCACACTAGACGGGAAGCATATCGCCTCTATTGACAGCGCGTTAAACTGGCGTGCAAGGTTTCCCTTGTAGTATTTTTCAATGGGACTCTAAGCGGTGACCCATTTTATTTTATTTTTGGATCGTATGAAGTAAAGACCAACGTATGCCTCGCACTTCACGCTTTGCGAGTTCGGGTTATACTTTCGGAGTTTTCAGCAGTCTAAAAACCCGTTTTTAGCAATTTTGAGAGGCCCGTAAAACAGGTTTCTAACAAGCGTGCTGCATTTTTAAAAAAATAGAAGCATGGTTTCAAGTGTGTGTTCTTTTCGTTGATAAACGTAATATGAATAAGTAAAGTGGTTTCGAGTAAAAAATTGTACGCGTGACACGCTGCAATGACGTCCATGCGCCAGTCGAGGAATTTTAACTCCTTTTCGCTCATTCTACGATTCACCACTGAAAGGTAACGTATTTCAGGCCGGGTCTCAAATAAGGTGTGTGTACACTCTCATTCCATACTCTCACTCTCGCCCACTCTGGTTCACTCTTCAATCAAATTGAGACAGCCACCCTCGGATGCACCCTCGAAGCACTGCAGCTAGCGTGAAAAGGAAGGCAATGGACATATTTCCATACAATTACAAAATAATATTTACTTACATGACAAACTAGCCATCCTCTTGACACTTAAAAAACTACGCCGGGCACAGAGACATTGTGTTTCTCTCGATTTTGAATGAAAACAAATATGACTTCCCGCAGAGTGGGCGAGAGGGTGCAGCGAGGGAGCATCGTCGCTCACTCTAGCCCACTCTTCCTCGAATTTGGGACAGTAGAGAGTACACTCTGTGACGTCAAGAGAGTGCGAGAGAGTGCTCTCTGCGCTATTTGAGACACAGCCTCAGCCTCTTTGGATACTTACCAAGGCCACGAAAACAAACGTGAAGTGACGTTGGATTTTATAATAAACTATATACGTAAAAATTACAAAGCATTACTATGCCGTAAACCGGGGTTACTTTGTCCATATCCGGGGTTACTTTGACCACTGAAAATGTTAGTTTTGGGTCTTGTGGTAAATAACTAGATCATTGGAATCAAGTATTTGAAGTAATTTATTTAAAACTTTCTTTACAAAATGACATAAAGACCATCATTTTGGGTGGAGCAAAGTTACCCCACTAGGTCAAAGTAACCCTGGTTAACGGTATGCAGTATTCAATATCCATAGCACTATTAAAACACAATTAAGTACCGTAAAACACCAATTTTCGCGAATTATTATTTGTTTTCCACATTTTAAGATTATAAAAATGGCAGCTGACTACCCCTGATCAAAGTACCACCTTACTTTTGTAAAGAATATGACTAATGTCTAATGAACACATTCTCTGTTTATATTGCTCACGCGAATTCACGGGCACGGAAAAGATGGGAGTTGACCAGCTTTGTTCCGTGAATACGTACGCATACGCGTCCGCATGCGAGCCATTGTAGACGTGCCACACTGACTAGGAAGGTATTACGTTTACGTAACCCGTATCCACGTTTGTGTCGTTGCAAACCGGGCTTAACCCGTGGCAACATAGCACTGTAGTTAGTCCCCTCTTGCGCTCCACGGATATCTTATCTTACTACTACTGTTTCGCAATAATGGGTGCAGGTTAAAAGGAGAATTATCAGCTTATAATACTGAGAATAAGTCGAATTTGTTTATTCACGTAACAATATGATGCTTTGCAATCAGCTGTTCCTGTAGATCAGCTATTCCTGTAGGTCACGGTCGTAGAAGAACAGGTCTGGACACTCGCCTATCCACCAATAAATTTTGCTTGACCCCCTTCTTGTATGGCTGTAGTTCACCAAGATACCGTTAATGTTGTACTTTTTGGCGCTGTAATCCGGGCGGTCGGACTCAAACTCCACCCACTTTTTTCCATTGTTAACATTCTAATGTAAATAAAGATTTCTGGACCCATGATTTAAAATTGTGAGCAAAGGGAGTGTTTCATAAATTAAAAAAAAAATACGTTTTTATAAATTGTCTATTTTAGTGGGAGGGAAGTGGGCGGAGTTTGAGCTCGACCGCCCGGATTACAGCGCCAAAAATGTACAGCAATATCGGTAACTTGGTGAACTGCAGCCAAACAATAAGGGAGTCAAGTTTCCAGGCGAGTGTCCAGACCTGTTCTTCTACGGCAGTGCTGTAGGTGTATTGTAATTTGCTAAGGTCAGGGACAGATCTAGGCTTTCCTTAGCCCAGGGCAAGAATTGTGATTTGCTCCCCCCTCCTTCCCCTCCCCCTTTTTTCCATCAGTCCAATCAACCCACCAGTGATAAACGTATCATGCATTCGTTATTTAGCGCTCGCATAAGTTACACTATAATATTTTAGTAGAAATACATAAAGCCTGTCATTACTATTTACTGTATTGTAAAGTATATAATATTTATTGTGATGCAGTCGCATATGCAGTAGAAAAACATCTTCAAAATAGGTTTATATTAAGGCGCCCGCCTGATGGCCGTGTGTTAGTGAGAGTGAGGCACGATTCCAAGGGCGATGTTGACCGGCTCATCTGGTGCGGTATCGCCTCTACCTCAATACACTGAAACCGCATGCAGTGGTATCGTAGATCACTCGCCTGACTGACACTTTCAGTGGTGACCCCATCTTTTTATTGGTGGAAAGTTTTATGTAATGTCTAATACGTCGCTCTATTGTAGTTTCACAAGTTACCCTTCTGTAGTTGTTTAGGTATAATAGATTGAAAAAGCCGTTTTTAGTCATTTTGAGGTGCTCTGGAATGGTATTTCTAATTAACGTGATGTTTTAAAACTACTATTCCGAGGTCGTTTGAAGTGTTTATTCTTTTCGTAAATGCACACATTAGAAACACTTTTAGTAGTTTCTTAAATAAAAGCGTTCTGCTAGCATGTTGCAACGCGGACTACAAGGCAGGCAGGCGGGCGCCTTAAGTTATGCATAGAAACACCTCAGAAGGGTAATGTTTGAATGTAAAGAAAGTTGTATTAATTTAGATTAATTATTTTTTTACGGTGCGTAGACAAATTACAATTCACCACCAGCGATCCCTCTAACCTGGCGCCCGGGGTAGTCTGCCCTTCTGCCCCCCCCCCCCCAGCCCAAGTTACGCCGATGTCTATGGTACCTAACAACTTTTGCTACGGATTGTCTCCTCGCCCTTCCTTATCACGGCCTCGCCATTGAACATACGTCATACTTCATCTGTATGTTTCATTAATCTCTGGTCAGAAGGCTGTTGAAAGTTTGCTCGTGTTTTGTTTTTATGTGTGTGTTGTGCGGTTATTTCTGGACATCCCATACGTCTCTCATCTCGGCTTCTAATTGTCTATGATACTTACGGACGACGAAACAGTACCGTACAGAAGACGGCCCTTAGTACGTCAAAAGTTACAGCTTTCTAAGCTCTTGCCGAACGGACGTATGGAATTATTGGACGCATTTGACTGGCTGCTGGTCAAATGACTGACTGATGGATGAACGCGGCAGGGGTTACTTTCGGCATAAGCGGAGCTCCACTTCCTGTTTTATTCATCGCCGAGGGCACTAAATATGTAGCGCTAGGCGGATAAGAAAATCTGTTGATAACCACGATTAAAGCAGTGTGTCTGTGTGTGTGGGTACTCGTTTATTCACGCGGCCATTTGTTCCCACAGCCCGCGGGGGATGCGTGTGTAAATAACGCAGCTAACTTTTCACCGCTGGCAGAGTCGAGCAGTGCCGCCATTTCTCTTCCTTAGCACTAGCGCAGTTGCAATTACGACACGTTAATAAATGACCGGGGCCTTGGGTGGCAAGGAACACGGGTAATTACAGAAGCCCTACCGTCCTAACAACGTCGGCAAATTAGCTGCATTACCACCCCGGCCAGCGTTTACTTCTTAAATGCGCGAGAGTACTGCTGTAGGGATGCCCGCACCGCGTCTTCTGTCGTTATCTACGGCTGCTATTAATTCTACTTCATCTCAGGAAGCTCTATGTTATTAGTTTGTCAAGGGACAATTTCTGCAGCTTATTGCGCTGGCATAGGTAAGGCGGTTATTACGTGCTGGGATTTATGGTAAGAACTTCGTCCTTCCGAAGGACTCCTTCGGCAATGTTCGATTTTGCACCCGAAGTTATTTCCATAAGCGCTGGCACGAGGTGGACGGTGTAATGAATCGCTCAGTAGGCTATGCGTCAATCGTAAGGTGCCAGTAAAACAGGCTGAGACATTTCCAGATTTGAAACAGCCTTACAAAAAATATTTTAGGCCTATAAAGTCAATGTTTGTAACAACAGGATATAAGAAAAAAATTTTAATCTAGGACTAATTCAAAACTGAAGAATATTTTACACATATGTAACAATTGACACACAGTCTAGTAATGCATTACACCGTTCAAATAGCGTCGTTGCCATTACAAACGCTACTATAAGTTCTCCTATATAAACTAAAAATAAAATATCTTTTGTATTTAAATAGAAATGCTGAAATTTCACATAAAATTTAAAAAAATTTTTATTTTGTGGTTTTATATAGACCTCGTGTTCTACAATACCGTTATCCACTGTGACATATATATTTTTTTTAGTTTGGCATGTCAATTGGTTTTAGTGACGTACTGAAAAATTGTAACATACAAATTTTGACATTTACAAGCCACTACGGAAAAATCACGAGAGATTAAAAAATAGATTTCATGTGCTACAGGACGCTATATTAATTGGCGAACAGGTACTTAAAAATTAAAATTAAGAAACAAAAATTTGTACACATGGGTTTATTGACATGCTGAACACAATGGAACAATTTACAAACATGTAACGCCAACACTAAGCATTATACTTATATCCAATACGTCCCAACACATTTATATCTCCTATACTACCATCTAGTTTAACATACACCATTAATTCATCACCAAGTTCAAACTTCACTTTCTTTCTTGTAAACACAGCAGGAGCTTGCATACAATTTATAACTGCCGTTGAAGAACAAACATTACAATTGAACAGCAAACGATTTCCAACACACAATGTTCCTAGGATCAATATCACTTATATAATTCACAATTCCAGAACTAGGAAGACCGCATTTTTTTATAAAAAAAATAATTGCAAAAGACCAGAACCAAATCTGGACAATATTCCTTTAGAACCAAAACGATACAACAAAGACATTAACACAAAACTTTCTTCTGCTGCAATCACTTTAGTATTCAAATGCGTTGGATCCACTTCACCAGTTACTGCATCCTTTTCTAGTGTTAGCAGATTCTTGAATACCTTCCTTGGAAAGTATCTTCTACGACGATACCTTCTTCTATAGTATGCATCCGTATACACGTTGCTATGGCAATAAACAACATTTTTAAGTTACTAAAATGGCGGATGGGCTCCTCCCCCCTTCCTTCTCAAGGCATCATACCCATCACCATAACGAATATGTTATGATCCATTTGTAGGTTTCTCTTATCTCTGGGGTCAACTGGCGTCAACAGATGATACAAGAAACATTGCACGATAAAAATGGAAACGCGGCACAATAAAAAAACACCAGTGACGTGTATCTGAATTCATGCTGTTGAGGAAAAAAATAACTTCTCCTTTTTCAATGAGTAGTACATAATATTTCCTATTGGTGCAGGATCCGCTGTATGAAGCAACCCATCATCTTGTGACGTAACGGCCCCGGCCGCCATGTTGGATGACCTTGAGCTTTAACGTTGTCCTTATGTCAAGGTCACCAAAAGTCAAATTGTTAAAATTTTCCACAATTTCAAAAATGTCCAAAAACAAACGCTTAATAAGCACACTACACGAATTCTGGTCTAAAGTGAAGACGAAAAATGGCAGTTGAAAAATGTTGTACGATGACGTTTTACATGCACAGTGTGGCAACACAGCACTGTAC
This sequence comes from Medauroidea extradentata, assembly GCA_003012365.1. NCBI lineage: Eukaryota > Metazoa > Arthropoda > Insecta > Phasmatodea > Phasmatidae > Medauroidea > Medauroidea extradentata. The sequence continues at coordinate 22,059 of PNEQ01075635.1, forward strand.
TTAGTCCCTTCTTGCGCTTCACATATTACTTATCTTACTACTACTGTTCTGACCTGCACATTATGGGTGCAGGTTCAAATCCCGAGCAGTCCAAACATGATTCTACATTTACTCGACGTAACATACATAAAATAATACCTTAGCGTGTAGCGCAATAAGGGACTATCTCCGTACAGTGTTGCCACATTGTGCTCGTAAAATGTCGTCACAGAACATTTCGCCACTTACATCTTCGTGTTATATTTAGCCCAGGATTCACGTGTTGTAATTATGCGTTTGTTTCAGGACATCCTGTACGTAATTTCTACAGCAAAAATCACGGAAAAAACGACCGTTTAGAAAAGGAGCGACACAAATTCCTTTAAACAACGGTAACCCTACCCGTCCAACACAAAACGACAATTCTTAAATACTGTACATGCATAAGCAAACTACAAGAGTATTTAACAGTGACATGCTAATGAAGGGCAGCCGAGGACGAAAAGCACTATATTTATACAGTTTTTGTGAGTGTTATTTTACAATTCCTGACCGGAGCGGATAGCATAAAGTCATATCGTAGAAATGTTGAAGGCGGGTATTACCACGTAGACAAATTTTCATTTCCGTAAAAAGGGGTGATTAGAAACACTGGAGTGAATAGAAACAAAATTAAAAATAAATTCCTAGCCGACACCTTTTGATTAAAAAAATTATAATTACTATAAAACTACTGTTTGTAAACTGTTTTATGTTGCCTACCTAAAAACACAGTTTTTTAAAATAGAATTAGTACCGAAAATATAGCTTTAAAATTGTGTTTATATTCACCCCAGTGTTTCTAATAACCCCGTTTTACGGTAACGGAATTGTTACATGATTTTGAGTAATCATCGACTTAAAAAGAGAATATATATGATCTATTGGTGAGCTAAAATTATATTATTTACTTAATGAAACAATTTGGATACATATTAACACTACCCTTCAACACATCCGTGTAACGGTTTAACGATATCTGCTCCCTTTTAGGTTAAAAAATATATATAATCGCAAAAACTGTATAAAAATTAGGCAGTGGCTTAAACCTGAAGTTCAGCACAGCGCGTAGAGTGGGGAGGAGTGTTTTATTCTCGAATGTTGGCAGTATGGCAGCACGTGTAGCGAGGACGGGACGTAACTGTGCTGTGAGAAGAAAGGGACGAGGTCCCTAGGGAACACAGGTCGTCGTGACGGGACCAGCTCGCTCCTGCAGGCAGTCATCCATCTTGTTAACGTCCGCGGCACGGCAAGTTGCTCGCTTTCTTGAAGGTTACCCCGTGCAGTAGCAGATCACACCTACCTTCTACCAGTCTTCTCTTGCACTTGTTACCAGCTGTACACAGAACCCAGAGAGTTGACGCATCGGTGATGATAATAACAAGTTCGTTGGTTTTAACTTGTGTTTGTTGTCCACCGGCGAATCCTGTGACAGTTAATTAACAAACAACATTGCTGACACTTCTTGTATTAAGGGGGCGGTCCCCTCAGTTTTCAACGCCTTTTATTATTTTTATATTTGTACCAGACATTTTTTTTCTTATTTAAGACATAAATTGTGACTAAATCTTAAAAACAAAATTTAATACATTTTTTCTTTGTAATGGGTTTTTACATACTTTATGCAGTACCTCGGGGCATGTAGTCAAAACATGAATTATTTCATTTCATAATGTTTATTGGTCTGCAAGTTTTGTATGAAGTAAAAATATGAACATTTTGTCTTTAAAATGTCGTTATGGGAAAACTGGCTACGCTATATTATTTTTGTAATGTTCTCCCAAGTAACGTCTAATATTACGTACAAATATAATTTTGTAATTTTTCCCCGCTTAAACGCCATTAAACAGCACCATTTTGCATCTTGAAAATCCTAATTTTCTCGGCATAGAACCCCCGGTCCCCCCGCTGTATTGGGTGGATCGGTGTTAGTTTACAACATTCCCAAGTTAGGTGAGCTGTATAAGCCCTTTAACGACGAGGTCTTAAGAGCCTATGAGACTGAAGTGAGGTGAAGGCACAACACAACAACCATGTCCCAGCCGAGATTCAAACCCAGGACGAATGAGGTTATGATTGGATAACTCACAGCATAATTATACCAGGTATTAAAGAAACATACAGATGTAGCATACCGCATGTCTTAGGGCGATGAGAGAGAAGTCCATCCGCCATATTGGTATACCTGAAAAAATGTTGTTTATCACCATACCTGTATAATGCGGCTGTGGGCTGACCAACTATAACCTCGTTTCTTAATACACCTACAGGAAAAGTTGATTGCATTTCGTAACTCCGCCGTGTTACTTACTGAACGAACAAAGCGGGCTTGGCCTCGATATATACTGCTAATGCCCAATTTGTAGGCTACTTTTTTCCTTAATCTCTGAATTACATACGTCGCTATGGCAATCAACACCTTTTTTCACGTATCAATATGGGGGACGTCTCCCCCCTATTCCTTCTCATGGCATCCTACCCCTCTCCATAGAAGATACTTCATGCTCATCTGTATGTTTCTCTAATCTCTGCGGAACACGGCGAAAAGTGCGACATGAGCCAGTAGTCCCCTTAGTGACAAGAAATGATTGACCAGTTAACAAACTACGCGAAATTTCTTTGATGAATTCTTACCATTAAGTAAAATTTAGTAAATACTTATTTATCTACAGTTTTGAACTCTGTTCATCATTCCAAGCAGTTAGGTCTCTAGTGAATTATGTAACTATTTTCAACAGTGTCGCCAATATCGGTGTAGATATTTTGGTTTCACCTTGTAAATACTTTAGGAAAAATATGAACTGAACTATATTAAATGTTGCACTATGGCTGCGAGGCCTTGGTACTTCAGTATTCCGCATGTACAGAAAGTTTTAAAATTTTATGTCAATATGCGGAGGACCCATTCCTCGGAAATGAAGGAAGGAAAAATGTGACTTGGATAAAGGTTCGAAACAACACAATGTCTGCACTACAGCTCGCAACACATGACGTATAAATAATGTATAGTCAATGGTCAAGTCCAATTAAATAATGACACGTCTGCCACGGCGCTGCTAATGACATCTGCGATGACGTTCCACAGAAACACGACCCAGTCCATGCACTACACTCTGCGAATCACGTATTTTGAACGCAGAAACTGCAAGTTTTCACATCTATAGTCACGTAATGTTTTCTGTTCGCGCACTTCTGAGGAATGTTTCCTCTAAGAGTGCGTGGTTGACAAATAAAAGCTGAAATCATCAATTGATTTCTACGCTCATTTCGAAGCCAATATAGATAAAATTCTCAATAACAATTCTAGATAATGGTATTTACCAACTTTATGAGTACATATTTATGCAGAATTACTAATTCGTTTCGCGTGATCTCTTGCGCCGCAGTTAAATGCATGAGGTTCCGGCGTCAGCGATTGTGCCTCCGAAATTCGTAACACTGGAAATAATATTGTTTAAAACGTTGGCTAAAACTATTGTCTAGGATTGCTATTGTTTAATTTTCGCAAATTGGCTTCAAGAAACCTACAGTAATAGATTAATGCTTTTAGCGTTGAATTATGTACCACGCCCTCTTAAAGGCATGTTCCTTAGTTTTTTTTTTTCAGACTGGTGCCAATAACTCAAATATTTTTTAACCTAAAGCTTAGAAAAAATTTTAGACATTGTGCAGTCACATGATGCACAATACTGTGGACGGGTTTTTCAAAAATAATGTACTATTCGTCAGAAAATAAAATATTTTGCTCATTTTGGCTTAGTTTCATGACATAAAACGCGAAACTTTGGGTGAAGAAATCTAAAAAACCGTTCAGTACATTGCTACAAAAATTTCGGCTACAAATTATGACATTTTAGTGTCAAAACTGCGTAGACAATTTTTGATATAAGTATTAGGTAACATTCAATTTTTTTTTTTTTTCAAAATCACTGCATAACTAAGGAACAAGCCCTTAAGTTTTGACAAACAATTTTGCAACATGCTGTAGCCTATATAACGCCGTTATATTTTGAGCGAAACTTTGTTGGGGAATGATACGTATTCCTACTTAACTTATACCCTGAAGGTAGTTGGGAGTCGTTATTTGGACACAGAATAAACAAGAAGATCAGAAGCCAACAAGAGCGTCGGCTTCTTTGATGTCAGCAAACTCGGGCGCTGATTGGTTAGATATATCCGCCATGTTGTAACCAAGTTCTACTGTAAACATTACGTAGGCCCTATAAGTAAGGCAAATGATATTAAATCAAGTTTTTGAGTGTTTAAAATATAGTTGCTACAGTTTGAAGTTTTTATTATATAATAATAATCTGTAAGACACTAATTTGCGAATGATATGTAACGCCAACCTGAAATATTTATTTCGTTGCAGCCTGTCTAACAGACGCTGGCCACACCAATGTATATTCACAAGAGATGTGATATTAAAAAATACTGAAACAACCAACATTACGGAATCCAACGGAAATGAGAAAAAACTCATCTTCTTAACTCGCCTCAGAGTAATTAAATGTTGAACAATAGGTAGTCTCATAAGGATTATTTTTACCCATTAAAAAAAAAGTTAAAAACATTTGTAAATTCTGGTAACTGACAAATTACACGTCTTCTAACACAAACGAAAAAAAATGACTACAAAAAGTCACCACAAGCCCGCAATATGACATAAAAACACGCTTTCGCGGGCACACACAAGCCATACAAACACAACTAGAACATGGCGCTCGACAAGTGAGTTCTTGTGGGAAGGGGGGGGGGGGGAGTTATATCCACAGGGAAGTTTAACTTTCTGATCGTTTTTTTTTCTTCCAGAAATATCTTCATGTGGTTTCTGGAACTGTTACATAATGCGGGGCAGGTTGAAGGGATGTCGTTATGCGCTGTTGTATTATGTGCCATACATTAACTGTGTTGCAGCACGTTATAAGGGATTTTTTGGAAATTCTTCTTAAGGGTGTTCAAGTGGGGAATAATCGCAACTTTATATTTGTTTGAAATAGTGTTAGCTTAGTAGACGTTACTTAGGATAACAATTTCCTCTAAAAAAAAAATAGCTCAGCCAGTTTTTTCGTAATGGCACTACGAAGTCAAAAATTGCAAGTTTTTAGTTATTATGAGACGCAAAAATCAATTAACATAATGAAGTGTAAAAATTAGCACTTAAACTGCATAGCTACTACTTGACATATTTTAAATCCAGTACATAATATTTTTTCTTCATTTAGAAATAAATTTATGAAATTTTGAAGTTTTACCTCTTTTATCAGTTTTTTTTAAATACAAATATATTTTCTAGTTGATTTTAAAACGTGTCAAGTAGTAGCCGGTGACACGTAATTTAAGATTCATTGAATTCTGCGGCTTATAAAAACTAAAATGGTGCACATTTTGACTTTGAAGAGCCATTATGGGAGAATTGGCTGAACTAATGTTACTTTGTAAGACGAAAATGCATTCCCGGGTAACGTATACAAAAATAACGCAATTTTATGCAAATACAAAATTACGATTTTTCCTCACTTGGATGCCCTTAACGTATGTTCGTTATCTTTATCGACGAATTTAAAAATTATTTAAAACCATGCTTCTCAATCATGGTTACTAGATATCACGCTTAGAAACATGGCTTCATGGCATCTCAATTCTCAAAATGGCTAAGGCAGTATTTTCATACTGCTGTCACATGTAGTATACTAACCAGAATCGTAAATCAAGTATCATGTGTTTAAAGTTCCATTGGAAGAAGCCAACGGCCAAGACTGCGCGCCGTTTTCACGCCCCGCACATAAAGACGACTCTGTTGTTGACGCACAGGCCAGTCTAGCCCTTATTGCTCTCTTGTTTCCATACCTCAAACGCGGCACCTAATTCCTGTACAGGGTTATTATATGATACATCACACCTAGTCAAAGACTGAAGGGGGAAAATGTAATTAAACTGAATTATTTTCTGAAATAAAAAATACAGCAGTTCTTTATCACACAATAAATAATCCCGAATAAGCTGGTTACAAAATAATATAATTAATTTGTCATGAATACAAGCTTCGACTAAAATATTTTCTACAGCCACTGGATACAAGGTTTACACTTGCCTGTGCATGTGGCGAAATAAATATGTTCCTATTATTTTTTGCTAAACCAAATATAAAATAACCCTCGTATTACTTCCACACGAAGTGAGGTCGAATATGGATGAAAACTACCTGATATAACAAAGTAATAATTGCTTAGTGATACCGTTTGTTAGGTCAAAATCTTCCTGAGAACAAAATATTTACTTCTACTTATGCTACGACAGACATTAAAAAATTACCCGATTAACTTTTCCGTGAAATTTTTTGTACAAACCATTATATATATATATATATATATATATATATATATATATATATATATATATATATATATATATATATATATATTCAGGAAATATTTTCCATTTTTTAAACCCAATAATTAACGATCAATCAATAAATTGAAGTGGAGAAATAACTTAACTATCTAGTTCTACATATCAATAGACTTCAATGCCGAAATTTAAATTGTGATTTAAATAAATAAATAAATAAATATATATATTTAATTGTACTGCATCTTCTCTGCAGGGTGTAACAAGTATGTCTGAAAACGAAAGACAGTCATCAGGTGACGATCTTTTACCAGACACGAAGTAAAATAATAGGCCAGTAGTCTTCTCAAAACGAGAAAAGGGCTAGTGAGAAAAATAATTTGCTCAGCATCTAGCAGCGGGTTCTTTAAAGTTGGTGGCATGACGTATGTAGCAGCATCGGAATGCAAGAGCAGAAGAAACAAGAGTACTGTAAGTGGGGGTAACTTTAGGACACTTAAATAATTCTATTTTTCTCACATATGGTAGCCTTGAGTGTAAAGCATTACTTACGATAAATTCCAAACAATAAATTTCCTCATTAAATTTTATCAATATTTGCTCACAGTTCACATACACTCGCCTCGTATTCAGGAGGATCCGGGTTAAATCCCCGACTCCGGACATCCTGATTTCGGTTTTCTAGGGTTTTCCGAAATCTCTCCTGGCCAACTCCTTCCCCCTTCCCCCCGTGTATTACTGCCAAGGCTTAGTACTGTTCGAGGACCCGTAAAAAACACAAGTAAAAATGGCAAATAAAAATGTGTACAAGTGGCCCAAAGACACACCCCTTGTCTAAATTCACCAACACTTACAATACTGGCAGAAAACCGAGTAGCAGCGTCCGCCACGTTTCTCACGTGTAGTAAGTGACCCAGTTGAAAACTGAGGCAAGACCGACTCGCCTCCTGAGTAGGATACTCGGGTTCGATTCCGGCTGGGCATATTTTCATAATTCCTCACATTCACACGTAACTGTAGCGAGCAGTAACGTTACCTGGTAGAGTTTATCGGGGTGCTCCAGTTTCCTTGCCATTGAACATCGTCTCTGCTTCGAACCTCGCGTCATCTCTAACCTGTACTAGAATGTTTACTGCTAAATTGGACCCGGGGTAGATCCCCGGCTTCGACCGTCCTGATTTCGGTTTTCAATGGTTTCCCGAAATCGTTCCAACCGAACCCCAAACAGCAGAAATCAAATGACCCACTTGTGTGTATCTGATTGTGATACAGAGGCCCACACGACAAGTGGTAAACCTTCGGAATGCATCCTTAATTATACGTGGCACACATGATGCACAATGCCTGTTATGATTAAGACCACATCTGGACCACTAAAAAAATGATTTTTCATTCCAAAATGTATGACATTTTGTAAATAACCAAAACACTAACCACGTGTGTACCACCTGTATGTTTGCTGTCGGTTCATGTATGGTTAAGTAACAGTTCCCACAAGTTAACAAGCATACCACAAGCATTATTATTATACTCAGATGCTTGTGGGTTACTTCACTGAGTTTGCTTGTGGGCCATGTATTGAAAATATGTCAATCACTTTAAACTAAGTCGCCCACGTTGAAATTATTTCAGTATTACATACATAGCCTGATTAAAAACCATCTCAGTAAATGTGAAAGATCAGACTACCGAAGGTTTACCTCTGCCAACTGTTGCCCAGTTCAAAATGACTGTTTGCTACTTGGGATGTTGACATGATTCCTCAACCAAGGCCATCGTCACCAAACATTCTTGGTTCCTGTTCTTGTGTTTGCCACTTGGGATGTTGACATGATTCCTTAACCAAGGCCATCGTCACCAAACATTCTTAGTTCCTGTTCTTGTGTTTGCCACTTGGGATGTTGACATGATTCCTTAACCAAGGCCATCGCTACCAAACATTCTTAGTTCCTGTTCTTGTGTTTGCCACTTGGGATGTTGACATGATTCCTTAACCAAGGCCATCGCCACCAAACATTCTTAGTTCGTGTTCTTGTGTTTGCCACTTGGGATGTTGACATGATTCCT